>WBNQ01089623.1:2049-15628 GCA_013401375.1 Spizella passerina
TTGTTTTTCACTGCATAATGTCTCAAGAAAGACATCCCATGCTTACAAAACATTTTTAGCATCAACAATATGCTTTTATATATGACAATTCAATTATACAGAGGGTGTATATAAGTTTACTAGCTACCCTTAAGTGCTTCTCTGCCAAGGCTGCCTTGAACTGTGGTACATCTCTGAGGCTCAGGAGATGGATGGCTTGTGATCTACATTTAAAGCAGTGAGGCTTCAAAATAATGCTCGGAAAATGAGCTTTTCTGAAAGTTGAGTGTTACATCAGTAAAATTTACAGATCTCTGGAACTGATACCCTCATGAAGCTGAGGAGCTTTGAGAGCTACAGATGAAAGATCCTGAGTGTGTAAAAACCATCAAAAAACCAGAAGAATTTGTATGCACCATTAAAAAGCCTCACCAAATCAAAACTTGTTCTCTTACAACAAAAACAGATTCTAACATGCAAAAACAGCTGTCCAGTAATAAGCCAAATGTAAAAAATAGGACAAATGTAAAAAAGCTCAATTCACAAAAAAAAATATGAACCAAGCACCACACTATTTAAATTCCTGCTGTTCTTCAATCTTCAATACATCCTTCAAAAGGAGGAATTCATTCAATGCCAATATTTATGGAGTGCAACAAACATTCAATTCATTCAAGAATTATGATGTCATGCTTTTGAAACAGAGATACTGGCCAGTTTTAGGAAGAGAAGTTTTATTCACAGAATAGCAAAAATCAATCCTATAGCATATATCCATTAAGGGTGAAGAGTTCAGGGATTATTGGAGAACCTGCCACCTGAAATTGTCACACACACTGCTGACAAGATTTGCTGCGAAACTTGAAGCCAGTTACAGACATTTTCTTCTCACCCATATGAAGGATGTGTCATATACACTAATATGGGAATTCCTTGATGTGTTTGGAAACAAGTGGCCAGCACCAAGCTATCACCAGCTAGCTAATCCATGTATCTCCATGCAGTTGTTACAGTAGGAGAAGCTTTTGCAACAAAAAGTAGCAGCATTCCTCTCTTTGAGGAGGCCCAGCTCATTCCACTATCCTGACAAAGCTTCTCAGCAAACATAAAATGGCAAAAATAATTACCTCTTCAGCAACTGCAAGGCAGGAAGGCAACAACAAAGAGGATAACTGTAAACCAAGTGTTCTTCATTTTGCCCTACAGTGGGAACAGCAATTTTTTCAGTTTCCATTAGTCATGTAGTTTCCCCTGTAATAATATGAGAACAAAAAGGAACCCAAAACAGAATCTGTTCATAGGGAAATTCTCATTGATAGTTTTTCTGTTACAGTTGAAAGACAGTTGCAGAACCATGAAATTACCAAGAGGAGGATGCAGGGGAGTAAACACTTTAATAGGTCTAGTAAAAACTTCACCATGCATTAAGAATTAATAATTCTTTGCCCTAAATTAAGAATGAATAATTATTTTTCTTAAAATACATGCAAAGGAGTAATTATTATGCTCCATAACAGGAATTGCTTTAATATGTAGAAACTAAGCAAAAGACAAAAGAATTGCAGAGCCACAGCCAGCCTCTCATGTTCAGTGACTGACTCTTTGTATCAAACCAGAGCTGGAAAGCAGGCAGCCTGCTTTGATCTTTTAAATTTGACATGTATATAAGCAATTACATCACAGAACTCAAAACCAGTATTTAAAATACAGACTACCTTAGAATATTAGGAGACTGAGATATTTAGAAATTGATGCTCACTATTTTATTGCCTTGGGCCACCTGACACCATATGTAAAGTCTCCTTGGCTGAACACAAGGGAATAGCTGATCAGTCCTGAAGCCTGTGCTGGTTTTGGATGGGGGCAGTTCGTTTTCCTCACTGTTAGTGGGTTATTGGGGCTGTGCTCTGCATTTGTGCTGAACACAGGGTTGATAATACAGAGATGTTTTTGTTATTGCCGAGCAGGCTTACACAGAGCCAAGGCCTTTTCTGCCTTTTGCACGGCCACGCTGGGAATGAAGCTGGGGCTACCTGGGAGGCTGGGAGGAGACACAGCCAGCACAGGTGACCCCAACCGACCAAAGGGACATTCCAGACCATATTACACCATGCTCAGTGGATAAAGTGGGAGGAAGAGGGGCAAGGGGGTCATTCTGAGTGATCAGTTTGTCTTCTCAAGAAACCATAATGGGTGATGGGGCCCTGCTCTCCTGAAGATGGCTGAACACCTGACTGCCCATGGGAAGTAGTGAATTAATTCTCTCTTTTGTTTTCCCTATTAAACTGTCTTTATCCCACATTTTCAGGCTTTTACCCTTCCAATTCTCTCCTCAATCCTGATGGTGGGAGAGTGAGGGAGCAGCAGTAGGGCTTGGTTGCTGGCTGGGGCTAAACCACAACAATGCCAAAAAATGAACTGGTAGGGCAACACACCAGATTTCACTAGCTTAACAATTTGTGATTTAACCAACCATATTGTAGGCAGAAACAAAATACAACAGGACAATTGCATTAAAATCTGAAGAGCAAGGTCATAATAGTTTGGGATTAGAATAATTATAAATACTTATAGGCATACAACTAAATGAAGATACTTTAATGAGTTGATGGAAGTTCGTATTTTATACATCTACACAACATTACCATGAGACAAGCAGAAGACTTGTGATTGGGAAAAAAAAAGTATTCATCTCAAAGATCTCTGTTCTGATGGTAATCTAGTTTCAACCCATCCACTTCCTTCTTCTCCTTCCCTTTGAACTCTAACAGTTGCTAAAAGCCATTACCTTTAAATACCAGTCAATATTAGTGCTAAAACAACAATAATCAAATACTATGTACATTTTAGGCAAGCAGGCTGTTTTTACCTCTCATTCCAAGTACTATCATCCAGAAAGTAATATTCACAAATCATTTTAGAGAAAAGTTACTGTACAAAGACACACAAGGTAAAGTTCATAAAAAGACTAGTGAGTACAATTAGACAGACGTTTGCTTGTAGTTCTTCGTATCCAAGACCTTCTTGCCACACATTGAGCAGATGCCTATAAGCACACAAAAAGTGTGTCAATGATTTTAAAATTATTAAAATCTTTTCTCAAAAACACAGTTACTATGTTTTTGTAAGCATTTTTCTCAAGAAATTGTTCAAATGAGCTCTTAGTAACAATCCATCCATTCTCAGACATGTTCTCAATAGATACTACAAACTTAGAAGTAATATTGTAACTTCTAATACAAATTAATATGTGCAGCATGTGCGTAATCCTTCCTCTGAAGAAAATAAGCTCTATTTTGAGAGCATTATCATTCACAATACTGCTGGAAGCCTCTGTAATTTGCTGGAATGCCTGAAGAGAGCCAGGAAAGGCTCACTTCTGACCAAAAGGTAGAAATGGTGTACTGTTAATCATTTTAAGCGCTGTACACAAACAAGGCCTGAGATGGGCAGACAGTAGCACGACTAAGAAAACACAGTCACCAACAAACTGACTGCTAAATGGGGCATCCACAGGTGGGGTGCTTTGGAGAACTGAGAAAGTTTAGAACATGTTTTCATAGAATTAAGGTATTTATAGAGCAGAAGTGAAAAACAATGAACACCAAGAATACTTGAGAGTTGAAGTGATGAACATTGATGTCTCAACGTATTTTGTCCTAAACTCTATAAGAGTGTCAAGTCAAAAGACCAGAGTACCAAAATGTACACAAATTCAGCAGAGGGGCAGGTTGTCTCAATACTTCCCTCTCGTTTCATAGCAGAAAGGTGCTAAATCTTTTATCTGGTAGGACCACACCTCAATTTACACAAACATTCACCTGCAGACAAAAAATGGATCTACTGCTGCTTTCTCCAGATTGTGTCATATACTGACATCACGAGTGCACACGTTTCTAGCAGTCCATTAGGAAAGAGAACAGCAGAGAACATGGCACATGATTTACTCTGGAGACCAAAATTCAGCCCACTAAATACTGACTTCAGATTTAAACTGAGGATTAATTAACTTGAGATTGCCTCCCAATTTCAGAGATATGCAAAAGCTGAAGCACTGAGCTGTATGACTGCATTTGCTTCAAGAAGTATGCCCTAATGACATCTTTGATGGTCAGAGCTAGAACCTCAATTAGAAAAGTTCTTAATTTTATGAAGATAACAGGTTCAGCCTGGAAAGATACACAAAGAAAGATCAAATCCTGAAGCCTACCCAAACCAGACATAAATTTTAGAATGAGTACAAGGTTCTACAGTATGGGATTCAGGCAGCTGTCTGGGGAGGACCCAGCAGGCAACATTCCTACAGCAGGCTGCTAAACCACAGACACAGTGACACAGCAGATATTTATTGAACAATTAATTTCATAAACAGAGCTGGTGAGCTGTAGCTCTACACCTAAAAATCAGTTCACCTCATGCTATAAGAACTCTTTAGCATTAAATCATGTAACTGACTTCATGATGCTTTTTTCCATCCAGGAATTTTAGATTTAGTTATTATAGAAATGGGAGAGGAGAGAAGGGACCAGAAAAGAGACTGCAACAAGTAACTGAGTTTTAGAAGACCTGGGGTTTTTTGGGATTTTGAGGAAAATCAAACTTGTTAGATGACAGTTCTCTAAGCAATGGCCAAGATTAAATTTCCAAATGTACTGCTTCAGACACAAGAAACATTCTAAAAGAAGCAGAATTACAGAATGACAATGGTTCAAAATAATCTCCTTCAGTCTCTTGTCACACCCCACACAAAACAGCCACCTTGGATAAGAAAGAACAGTCCTGGCTCAGGACTGTTCAAGCCATTCTCTGAATACCTGCAGTAAAGATTCCACAACCTCTGCTGGCTCCTGCTACCAGAGTATTTGATCACTCCCAGACTCAAAAATTGCTTTCCTTGTATGTAATTAGAACTTTCCACATTCTAACCTGTGTACATTACTTCTTATTCTATTACTGTGTACCTAAGAGTCTGACCCCATGTTCCCTGTGCCTGCCTAACAGTAGCTGAAGATAGCAATTAAACCTCATCTTAATAAATAAATACAAATTTAAGTGTTGTACTTCTCCTCATAAATACAAATTTAAGTGTTTTACATCCTCTCTTGTCCCAACCCAAACTGTGGTATTCTGGCACTCAGTGAAACTCACCTTTTTTATAGGCACATCCTTGACAATAGTGGGACCCTGGCTGGTGGACAGAACTCTTACAAATCCGACATATTGCAAATTTGTTCTTTCCATAAGGATCAAACCTGGGAAAAAGGAAAAATATTTTATTTATCCTTCCTGAAATGAAGTCTTTTTTCTGCCTCATCCTAAAAAGTCTAAGCCAGAGGGTACAGTCAGAAACTCCAGCAGAAACTGTAATTTAGAAAAGGGACATACAATAATTATTTCTAATAGGCTACACAAAGTATGCAGAAAAGCTGCCACTTTCCCCATTAAGAGACATTTCTTCCATCACAGACAACAACTTCATAAAAGCAGAATTAAAAATGTTTATTTTTATTAAGATACTACATGACTTTGCACTTAAATACCTTCCAGCAGCATCTTGGCCCTTGCAAACAGAGAGTCCCGTAGACATGAAGGAAATGCTCAAGAGATTATCCTGGCAATATTATCACAGAAAATAAGTATTCTTGGCTTCTCTCCTACAAAAGCATCAAATCCTAGCAATTCCAGTGAGAACTGCAATAAAATACTCTATGGCTGAGCAGAAAGCACCCATGAAATATGTATGGCCATATTTTTACCAACAAATCAAATACCATAATCCCTGCAATTTTAATTTATGAAGTGTATTTTGGACAAGTTTGGAGTGGTTGCCCAGCTATGCAGGAAACAGGCCTCAGTTAGTTTGCTAATTGATGTTCTTAGCCAAAATCAGTCTTAAGTACTAACCTTGCCTTCTTTGAGGTCAATGCCTTGTTTTCATTTAATTTACGACCACCACTTTCTACAGAAAAAAAAAATTAATCAATAATCCTGTTCCAGGCATACTTTAAACATCGTCATTTACAACTTTTACACATATGCAAATAAAGTCACAAAGAGAGATAAAAGAGATAAAATATTCAGCACAGCATTAGGGGACAGGGTAACAGAACACTTTATGCTCCATTTCTCTACGTACTGTCCTCCCATGCAGGAAGGAAAAGAAACAGAAAACAAAACCAGACAAATTCAATACTGAACAGTTCTGGACAAATACATTCCCAGTGCATTAAATCAGCATGGGAGGGCAAGTACATGACTTAATATTTAACTTGATTAGTAATATAAACTTTTGGTCTTAAGATGGTAACATAGCTCAGGTGCCCAACTGGTTTTCTAATACCTCAAAACCAAGCTGCTAAACCTTGCTGAGGTTACCTGTAGTGTTTCTTGCACCATCTTTCCAAGTATCAGGAGTGATCACCGTTCCAAGCTTCTTCTCACCTACATAAGGAAACATTACAAAGGAAAAAAACTCAGAAGCACAGAGTCAATTAGGTGGGAAAAGCCCTCTGAATTCATCAAGTCCAACCTGTGATCAATCACCACCATGTAATTGGACCTTGGCACCGAGTGCCATGTCCAGTCTTTCCTGAAGCACCTTCAGGGAAGGTGACTCCACCACCTTCCTGGAGCCTATTCCCATATC
Organism: Spizella passerina; assembly: GCA_013401375.1. Classification (NCBI taxonomy): domain Eukaryota; kingdom Metazoa; phylum Chordata; class Aves; order Passeriformes; family Passerellidae; genus Spizella; species Spizella passerina. The sequence continues at coordinate 8,675 of WBNQ01089623.1, forward strand.
TCATCTCCATGACTAGGAAGAAATTCTTCTGAATGTCCAACCTAAACGTCCCCTGGCCCAGTTCAAGACAATGTCCTCTTGTGCTGTGGCTTGTTGTCCGGCAGAAGAGGCCGATCCCCACCTGGCTACAATCTCCTTTCAGGGAGTTGAAGAAAGTGATAAGGCCATCCCTGAGCCTCCTCCTCTGCAGACTAAACAACCCCAACATTCCCGGCCACTCCCCATGCAACCTTGTGCTCCAGACCCTTCACCAGCACTGCTGCCCTCCTATGGACCCGCTCCACCACCTCAGTGTCCTCTTCGTAGTGAGAACTGAACACAGCACTGGAGATGCGGCCTCACCAGTGCCGAGTACAGCGGGGAAATCCCTTCCCTGGTCCTGCCGCTCACGCTATTGCTGATACAGGACAGAATAATTTAAACTGTGGGCTTTAATACGCTCACAGGCGTAGAACGGAGAACGACAGCTCACACAGGAGAGAACGACAGCTCACACAGGGCCCTGACGGGAACCGCCACCCGCGGCCTGCCCTGAGCGGCCTGGGACCCGCGGCGGCTGCTCCGCTCAGGGCAGCCCTGGATCCCCGCGGGCAGGGCAGGGCCCGCCGGGTCGGGCAGAGCCCCCCGTACCCCCGTACTCACACTTGTCGCACACCATGGCGGCCCCTCCGCAGCCGCCGCCGCTTCCGGCACCGCCCCGGAAGCGCCTCCGGCCGGGCCCGGCCGCCTTCCGCAGCCGGGCGGCGCCGCGCGCTCCGCGGTAAGAGGCGGGAGAGGCGCCCACGGCCGCACGGGGTTTGGGTTTTTGAACAAACGCTGTTTCCTGCCCCAAAATCCTCCCCTTGGCCCCCAGCCCGGCCCGGAGCTCTGCCCTGCGCGTCGCGGCCGGGGAGGATGCGGTCCCGGCGTGGCGGTGACGGGGCGGGGCTCGGTGTGTTGCAGGTGCCGCTGCCCGGACGCCATGAGGGAGGCGGAGGTGCGGAGGCTGCTGGCTGCCAACCTGCTGTGCGCTCTGGCCATCGTCCTGGCCACGCTGGGCCCCGCTTTCTTCCTGGACGGATTCAGCGTGCTGGGAACGCACCTCACGTGGCTGTGTGTCTGTTCTGTTTGTGTTGCTACCCTTAATATAATCTTGCACTTAGTCCTTAAACCAAATCAGTCTCCTAAGAGACGTTCCTTTGGTCACAAGGTAAGATTTTTTTTTTTTTTTTTAAATTCTTAAGTTGTTACCAGGCAATACAGAAAGGAAGCAAATTTTCTGAAGTAATCAAATGAGAAAGAAGACAATTTTTGATGGTGAATTATTCCCGTTTTCCATTAGTGAGTTGAGTGTAGCACCTTTTGAAACAAATTTTTCAGTATTTTCATGATGTTAAACTTTCTCTACCTGTAAATAACTTGTTCAGGTGAGTGATTCTGTGCTTTCCTGTTTCTTGTCAGTGCAGCATTGTTTGTAGTCCCAAGAGTTTGTGTGGTGGCAAAACCTGGCAAAATTAAATGGCTCAAAACTCATTTTGCAGTCCAGACCTGGCTTATCTTCTTGATAAGTGGATATATCAGGAAAAAATGTCATCACACACTTCTGGTGTGTAGTTATAAGTTTGTAATGACTTTAAAAGGGAAAAAAAAAAATTTTTTTTGTAATCTGACACATAAAAGAGATGCTATGCTACATTTCAACAACTAAAAAAATCATATGGAAAAGTATTAAAATGTCTGCATTTCCTTGTATGATGAAATTATGAAATTTGCATGCAGAAGAATCTAAAGTTGGGACAAACTTTTTGTAGTTACAGTTTGCAACGGAGAGCATTAAAGATATGAATCCCAATGAAAAACTTTGGAACAGAGTGATTTTGGAGCAGCACATGACTTACGCAGCAGGGAGGGAATACCCCAGAGTTTTGAAGTCGGGGGAATTGTCTTGTACTCCTGACTCGCTGAGCCAGGCAAGATGTAATGCTCTGATGTGGTTTTTAAGTATTTAAGTAATCGTCCCTGCCAGCATATCTTTGTGTGCAAAGCTCCTGTGTAGTTTTCCTGACTGAGGAGGATGTGAAATGCACAAAACCATGATGGGAAGGAAGCCAGTGTTTTAACCATCTGTGATTTGAAAATGAAGCACACTTCATGTTCTAGGTGAGATTTCATCCCAGGAAATAAATATAGAAAGGAATAAATATAGAAAAATAAGGGTTCAAGGAAAGTTACGGATTTTGCATTGGTGACCTGATCAGAACAGACCTTACCAGAAGTGTTTATCAAGTGTTTTTGCTTCTACATGATATAGTGAGTACCCAGAAACTCGTTTAAGTTCATTGAATATTATGTGTTTTGCAGACTTATAGAAAGTTATGGATATTTCTCAAATATATTCAGAATTTAAGGTGCCAAGTTCAAGAGATGCCATGTAGTTTTAGTTAATGTAATTTTGATTCTTTACATAGCAGACTTTTTTATATTGTGTGTTTTCTTGCTTTTAAATTTTTTTCACTTTTTGTGAGAGTTGCCTTTTAATGAATGTATATGACAGATGTAAAACAGAAGTGTAAAAATGTCCAATAAAATTACTTACAGTTATCTTGTAATTTCTGGTTATAGTTTTTGTATGTTTGCCCTGTTTAATGGGATGCACCAAAAAATTGTAGGTGGAGTGTGATGTTTTTTAATTATTTATTTAAAGCGTTAATATCAGGAAAACGGTTTTGAAATGTGCCATGCTATTATATTGTGCTGCAGCTGAAATTAAAGAAGTAATCAGAGTACCATGCTCTTGATAAGATATAGACTGTGTGTGTTACTTATGTTCTGGTTTGAAGCATTATTCTGATATCTCGTTGCTCTTTTTTAGATATCCAGATTTCTAAAATGCTGTATATACTTTTTCATGTCTTGCATACTGTTTCATGCGATTATTGTTCTTTATGGAGCACCTCTCATAGAGTAAGTCAGAAGACCCTCTCTTTCTCTAAATATTCTAAGGGGCAGCTCTCCTTGCAGGTGTTGGATAAGTGCTTGGGAATTTTCTGGTACACTGGAAGTTAAGGGATCAGCTCCTGACTGGGGGAAGAAGGGTGGCTGTTTCAGCTTTCTCTTGGTTTTGGGTTGTTTTGGGGTTTTTTTTGTTTGCTTGTTCAGTTGTTTTTTTTTTTGGAAGCCAGCTCTTAAATGAGACTTCTGTAAATAAAAATTGTAACACAGTTACAAACAACTGTTTACTTGAATTTTTATGGTGAACATATGGACACAAACACTTTTTGGAGCTTCATTTAGTCATTTTCCCGATACAATTCTAAACCACACATCTTGCCTATTTTTCATCCTTTTGATATTAGTGTTCTAACTGTTATGAAAGTTTAAAGAAAGAAGTGTGAAGCAGCCTGGGTGCTGAGAGATACACTAAGTAATTGGCTAACAATTATTTCATGTAGTTTGGTTTCATGGTTGCTGTCACAACTGGAAAAATAAATGGAATAATGAAGTAAGTATCCTAGCATACTTCAATTTAGAACTAATGATCTGTGTGAAGTACACCTGTGGTTTTTTTAAAAATTGCTACATATCACTCTTGAGATAACAGCAGAACGCTTTCCAGCTTCCTTTGCTATTCTACAGAGTAAGAAGAAAATATTTTATTCTTTAATATGAGGTTTAAGAAAGCACACATGCTTTCACAAGTTGAGTTAGAGGGGCTTTTTCTTCCTAAATCTTGGAACTTTTAGAACATTAGCAACCACCTCAGTTAATTTTGTAATATTCTTTTTCTTTTTGTAGGTTAGTGACTGAGACATTTTTGTTTGCAGTTCTTCTGTCTACATATACTACTTTACAATGCTTGTGTTTGCTGGGACCAAACATACAGGCATGGATACGGGTATTTAGTAAAAATGGGTAAGTCCTAACCTAAAGTTTCTGGTATTTCTCTGAATAGAAATGGACAGAATTGGTGTAAAAAATATATAATGTAATTTTTGTAAAGAAAAGAAAACTTCCTGCATAATGGATGGTTTTTGTACTTGTGATTACACAAATACAGAAGCTTTTGTGACAAAGAAAGATTTATTTGAAAGCACTGATTCAGAAAAATGGCTTTTTATTTTTGCTATTCAGATGCTAAATCTCACTTTATATGTGTTTGAAGAAAGTAAAGTTTCCAGCACATACGCTACAGAAGTAAAAACACTGTGCAATTCTGTATGATAGTTGTCAAATAAACGGGAGACCTGACACTGAGCTGTGCATGGGGAACCTTGCACATGATCCAGTAGTACCTTTGTAAATACTTTTAAAGGAGGAACAGGAAGTCAAACCAAGCACGGTTTTAAATTTTAATACAATATTGAAAATTACGCATGACTTGCTGTGTTCTTAATTATGTGATATTAACCCATACTCTTTTTTTCAATTTCAAAGAAAGCTATTTTCAGTGTCAGAGTTTTCAAGGATTAATTTTTTCAGGAGTATGTTTGAAGTAAAACAAGCCTTCTCCTTGCATTTTCCCCTTCAGTGGCAGCCATGGCATTAGCATCTGTCAAGGATAATGTATTTTTCAGAAGATTTCCATTTCTTCTGCCTTTTGTCATTCCATAAATAATAGCAAGTTGAAAGAATGGAACACTGAAACATAAAGAGGCTTCACATATGCTTGAGATTCAATGAAATTTTAGTATTCATTCCCTTTTAATAGTTTGTAATGGTGAAGTCTCATCTCAGAAGACAGCAAAAGGTTGTATTACACTGCTAACCTATGGAATTATTTTTGGTTTGCACTCCTTTAGAGGAGGAGACTTTAATGCTACTTTCAGGTATTAAATTTTGGTTTATCTCAGTTCTCAATGCACTGAAAAAATATCTTGAATCCTTATTCAAGTCATTTACACTTGTTTTTTTCAGTGGAAGTGTAAATACACTGTAATAAAAGCAAGGAGTCATCTAGCCAAAATAAATGTTTGCTGATTCACTTGGTCATCTTTGGAGGTTTTGCATCTGAAATAACAGCTGAATTGAACAGATGTATGACAATATCAGTCTGTCTTTGTGCCAGGTAGATTTTAAATGCCTGTTGATTTCTTTTTTTCCTAGTCTAGATGTTAATGCAATTTCAGCACAATCATTGCATAGGAAGCAGTTGTCTTGTTTTGACACTTTTGCTGTGAGGATTTGTCAGTACTTCTCACTAGCGAGCCATGTGACATTATGTGAGAAAAATGTTTATTATTAATGATGTTTGTTTACACTTTTAGTGAATATACACTACAAAGAAATATTGTAGCAGGGTTTTTTATGGATTGTAGCAAGCTGCTCATTTAAAAATAATCCTGTGTTTTTTCATTTGAAATTGGAACATCTTTGGTTTGGGCATGAGATGAGTGTAGACATGATGCATTAAAAGGTTGTCTCTAACACAACCATGTGGAATGAGGTGGCACTGGTTAAATGAAAGAAAAGGATGGTTAGGTGAAATCAACAGAGCTGCTTTCCTTGAAAGCAGAATTTAGGGAATTGAATTGCCCTGGATCAGTTAGCTTGAAAGTCTGATTAGGTGTATAGCTTAGTATGAAAAAAAAATGTTTTAAAGTACCTGAGTGCAATTTAGACTTAAGTAACCTTAAGCCTATGTGCACATAGAATGTGTGAGAAAAAGTAAGTCTGTATATTCTACATGACAAACCCTTCCATTCTTAGTTAGCTGTAAATGGGGCCCTTTTCACTAATTCTGCATTTGGGAAGGGGTGGGCCCACGCCAGCATCTCTGGGCTCCTTACTCTGACATCGGGAGTTGTGACTGATGTCAGGGTCATGGCACTGATCATACTCTGTCATGTGCTGCTGTGAGTGGTTACAGGGAAGTAAGAGCTGCAGAAAGGGTTATCAGCATGTGGCTGTTATTTAAACAGTGTTTCAGTAACTTAGCTGAAATAGCTTCCTGCATAACAGTCTTTTAGAAACCAGTTTTTTGGGTTTTTTCCTCTCTTGGAGACTGTTTGTTTCAAATCACTGCTCTGAGAAATTGTGTTGAAATTATAATAGCAATTATAAGGTGTAATCAGGGTAGAAGAGAGATTTTATTTGGATGTTGCCAAAAAATAGTAAAAAACCCATGACATTAGGGCTTCTTCCTGTTTTCATTATGCCTATTTTATCACTTCGTTTGTGAACCACGTACTCTTACAGACATTAAATGCCCCTTGTAAATGTAGGGCCATCATCACACACCAAGGGTTCCTTAGTATTTAGTCCTACTACAGCCAAGAATTCCAAATCTTGTCTATGAAGGAGCTGTCTCAATAGATTATTTTGTCAGCTAACCTCTTAATTCAAACATTATTTGATGTGGAACTGAATGTACTGTGTAATTTAAAGGGGTTAAATAATTACTTTAGGCTTTTAAGGACCTTTCTGCCACTAGTGTTCGTTTATTATCTTAATCATTGCTACTTTTGTCTGCAGGATTATCTTAGTTTAAATGAAAGAAATGTGGAAAATGCAAAGTTTATAAACATTGCTGCAGTAGTTAGTCTTATGCAAATGAAGAGTTTATGTGGTGGTTTAAATAATAGCTTCAAAAATCCCAATAAGTGTCACTCATTCCAAGAAGAAAAGTGAGTGCTTAAGTAATGACTTAAAAAAGTAATTGCTCCTTCAGGATGATGCTGGAGGACAAGTCAGGTTGCCTTTGGGTAGCCAGCCCCTGCTGCAGAGGGGTTCAATTAGCAGCTGAAATAGTTGCCAAACTGCCAATGGCTGTTTTTCACTTGGGCACCGTGCCTTGCTCATTCTGTTGTTTTGCATTTGGACTCAGTCTGATCTCTCCATATGGTACAGCAGTCTCTGGTGAATCTGCCACACACACAAGATGTCTTGTGAGGTATAACTGTACCTCAGTCAGTCCTTGGTGTATTCTGTTGTCTCTTTCGCTGCTTTAAGGTTGTTGTGAATGTTCTCTTCCTTGTT
>WBNQ01089628.1:0-13313 GCA_013401375.1 Spizella passerina
TACTTTTATTTTTATTTATTGTCTAATACACCGCTTGCAGGTCTGAATCTCTCACAGCACACTGCTTCAGTCTTCTGTCTGTGTGAACAGCTAAGGCATCCTGTCAGCACAAATAAAGCAGGTGGTAGGACAACAATCCCTTGCCCAAGCATCTGAGATTTCCCCAATGAAAGTGAAAATCATCCAATGGGAAGCATGTGCTCCCACTGATCCCCACACCCACTTTTAACTATACCCCTACCCAACTATCTTTCCTTTCTTTTCATTGTGACTGGATCAAAATGCCATCAAAAAGTGAGAAATTTAAGAGACTTTTTCTTTATGATTTTCAGTGTTTGCACCTGGTATTCCAAGTACATGCAACACTGTCATCATGCTTACAGTCAGAAGAAAGAGTAAGATGTTTATTGTGAGAAGGAAAAGCAGCGCTTCACAAGCCATTTTTTGGTCGTGAAGTATAAAAGAAATTAAGACATTAACTTCTCTGATCAACTGATCAGGTTTAACCATGAGATCAAAAGCAGGAAACTGCATCATTGATTTTATTGCCTAAATTTATAAACCTTTTAGTGCTATATAAAATAAAATAACTGCTCCATTTGCGTTAAAGACTTGGAACTCATATTTGTATCTATTGTAAATAAAGTACCTTGGAAATCCATTTGATGCACAAAAGAATAAGAAACAGAGGTGATGAGAATTGTACCTAGTGTTCCTATCAGCCAACTCTGCAAGATTTAGTTTGAGACTTTATCTGTAATTAGTTACTTGTTCTTATCTCAGTGAGTAACTGCAAACACAACACAGCCTGAGAAGAGCAAAGTTGCATTTCAAGTTTTGTCTCTTTTCCCCTTCCAAAGAATTGGAAAAAATTTAGGCAGCTATAAACTAAAAATGCACAAAATGTTTCCCTTACACCTTCAAAAGTCAGCAAGAAGGGCTGCTTAACACAGTTAGATTTAGCCTTTCACAGGTGCTTTCTGGAGGTGCCACTGGATGCACCATTCTGCACCACGGTCAGACCCAGCAGTCTGGTGCCAGGAACCCTCAGTCTCCTAAATTCATAATTTGTCATTTGGCTCCAGTTTCTCTTTTGCCTGGGTTCATTAATTCTCTCTCTGCATCCTTTTATTAGCAAAAGTGAGTAAAAAATTATAAATTATTTTAAAGTAAAGGAAATTCAACAGAATCCTCGGCTGGATGCTCTCACTTCTGGAGTGCTAATCCACCGGGCTGCCTGTGCCATTAGCTAGAGCTACAGAAGCATGCACAAAGGGGGAAAGTGCTTTGTTTTGGTATCACAAGTCAGGCAGTAAGGGCCAGGCACTGTCCATCCTAGATGCAGGCAACTCCTGTTCACAATATCACACCTCAGATTCTCCACGGCCCTAAAGCAAAACAGGCCATATTTTTGTAATTGCCCCCTAGGCCAGCATCATATTTCCGTGGACTTCTTGCCGCCACATGTGTTTTCTCAGATATAATATTTTCTTTTATTTCTAATGGTAAATTTAAGAGGTTACCTCACAGACTAATTTTTATCCAGTACTTATTTTGCCTGAATGGCTGGAATTGTACCTAATACACTGACATAAAATCAGCATAACCACTGCAAGCAGAACTCTGCCAACACCACTTGAAAGCATACTGTGCAAAATCACGATGTGATGAAAAAAAATAATTCCTTTACAACTCCAATCACATTCTCCAAGTAGCCACATTTGAAACACAATGTGTGAATGAGGGTATAGATTTATCAGGCAGTTTTAAGAAAACACATTAACAGAAAAAGCTTAAAGGAGAGTGCTAGTTTTATATATATAATGGTGATTTTCTTCTGTGAAGAGTTCTAATGTGTTTTTCAGTTAATTTTTGCAAACCCTCCTGTATTACTCATTCCAGTATTAAAGCAGAAACAAACACTTCCTTACATAATCTCAATTATATTTCTCTTTTGCTAATAATATCTAAAAATCAACACACTACAAATACTTGAAAGGCATCAATCCTATTTGCAAAGCCAATTAATTTTATCAAGCTCAAAATATCTAAGAAAAGTGTTAGTCACTTTTTCTACAGAATTTCATGTGCTACAAGAAACAGATTGTACTTATCATATTATCAAAAACTTACTGTCAGTTTACAAATATATTAGGCAGGAGTACTTCTCATGCAAGGAAACATTCTGAGTCCAAAACACAAGAGAGTTAAAAGGGAACTCTAATACATTACAGCACAGCAGTCTCCCCTTTCAGAAGTCTGAAGACCTTATACCAGCTATTGCCCAGTATCTTCCTTACTTCCTTAAATACTCAACTTTCCTACCACCTTTTATACATATAGACTTAAGTCACTGCAAACATACAGTATGACAATTCATAGAAAAATATGCAGTTCTTATGATCAAATTTTATCGCATAACAACAGTCTAAAAGCATAGCTAGCCATTAACAATTAGATTTTGAGAGGAGACTTCCATGAGAAATGTCTCACCCTATCTGTAGAATGACCTAAAATACAGCATATGGAAGCATCCTTCAACTGCCTTCCTCCTAAAAATCCAGTATCTGCTGTTTCTTCCATAATTTTTCAGATATTCCAGCCTGTCCAGCCCCTCAGGCCACCTGGATCTTAAGTAAGGTTCTCACCATCACGACTCAGCATCTGTTCTTTTTTTCCTTGCACTTCTACCAGTTACAACATCTCCCTTATGTTACTTCAACAGAATCCTCTTCTCATTTTCAACCTTCACTAGCCTCTTTATTCTCCTCAAAGTTCTCAGATTTAATCTGTTAGTCTCTCCAGTATTTAGCCCTTGTGCACCCTTTCGACCATATGTTCATCTTTGCTGATGGCCATAGCCTCAGCTTAACCTTTCTCAATACACAACTTTCCACCTTAGTGTGGAGAGTAAACCCCTGAAAGACAAGAACCTGGCCAAATGTGTGGATTGCCCCTGGCTGAGCAGGAACCAGCACAGCACTGTCTCCTTCACTCCAGCTGCCCGTTGTACCTTGGTTTTTAGATGGTTAAAACTTCCATTAGGTTTTAGAATGCTTGGCATAACCAGTGCCAAGTTCATTGTCCTTTTAATGCCACCATTGTCATGTAAATCTTAAGTAGTGGCAGCTCCTAGGAGATAGTTCATGGAATATATATGTCCTGGTGCTGCTCAAGCATTACAGAAGGTGAAGCGAGAAGTTAATATTTGAGTTCAGGTTGATAATCCCCCAACACAAGTAGGCAATAGAAGCATATTTAGAAGTGACCCCAGGTTACAAGATGGTCCATCTTTGAGTGCATGTAAACAAAATGCCTGGCAGGTAGTGAGATAAAACCTTTATGTCCATGTAAATATACATTTATATATGTATTCCTATTTATGTTGTGGCAAATCCACACTTTTCTTCATGCTGTTTGTACCTTTGTGTGCACTGGAATCAATCAGCCTCAGTCCCAGTAGTTCTATTAGCTTTTATCTCCCAGCATTTTCTAAAAGTGGCTCATGGTGACTGATATAAATAAAAGCAGCTTTTTTACATGAACAACAGATTTATAACTTTAATAAGACTGCCTTCCTTCCTCCTTCCTGCACTAAAGTCTACAGTACATGACAAATCAGGTTAAGCAAGCTGGTATCAAATCTGAAGCCAAATGCATTTTTGAGCCAAATCTTAATTCTCCAAAGAGCTTCAAGCATATTTTGAAGATGTTAAATTATTGATAATGAAAATCAATTCTTTTTCCAGCTCAGGCAATGTCATACAGTCAGAGTAGCTAAGGCAGATTTTCTGTTTTATTTACATCATGACCGTTTAGAATTAAATTACCTACTTTGTTCCTCTTTAGAATCCTGATAAACAGTCACGGCTGACAGCTTAACAACTTCTGTTAATGTCAGATAAAAGATTTGTCTGAAAACAGACTGTCAGAAACAGACAAGAAAACCATGAGACACCAGCATACTCCTAAGTTTATTTATCAAACTCTATTATTCCACCAATGTCATTAAACCTGGATACTTAAGCAACTAAACTGCAATGTGTTCTGATCTGACCATGAACAGCTTCCTCCAAGGGTCTGAAATAATAAAATATGTTCCATTCATGAAGGCATCAAAACAGCAAACAATCCTGGAAGAACGTTGGCAGATGCAAGAATAGTTCTTTGCAAACTTTTCCAAACCAAAAAATTAGTAGTATCTACATATATCTACTTCCAGGTTATTTCAGTCCCTTTGATTTTATTCAGTATCGATCTCCTAGCTTTTCCAGATAAAAGTTTGGGCACAACAATGGTTATGGGGATGGAAACATTTTTAAAAGTACCCCAACGATTATAGTACAAGATACATAAAAGAGGAAAGAAAAGAAAATGTTACCAATCTTTCCCATTCTAAAGTAGAACAGCAATAGTGAACAAGCAATTATTCACCAAGGATCAACAACCACCTTCATTCCCTTTCCCAAAAAACATCCTAACAATCAGTTTTATGAGTTCATGACATCGTATGGTGAGTTAATGGAGAATTCCCTTGAGATTTCCTATTGAAGATGTCCAGTTTAGTAAAAAATGCAAGTATCTGAAAGAGGAAAAACTGACTCTCCAGATTAGTTACTATGCTTCTCCTATTGGATATTTCAGACTACATCCCATTGTACTGTTATATACAGAAGATCAGCCTTAACAGATAAAAATTAGTTAACTGTGTACACACAAACAAAAATATCTTTTGTCCCCTGAATATCCTACCAGTTAGGCCACCCTCCAAGATGCCTCTGCCAAATGCAAAAGATCTGATCCCAGTTCTTTGATGGGTGTCCCCACAACTGAGACAAAGCAGATTATTTTCTGTAAGTGATGTGAGCCATCAACGCTACAGCTCCCAAAATATTCAGAAATGAAACCACTCAGCAAAAATAGTGAAGTTGCAATTAACTACTAAACAAGCAAATTCATTTTTTTGATTAATAAACATCTCTAAGAAAATCCCGTATAAGTTCTAATGTGAAACTCGCAATAGCAATAAGTAATAAATGCCTGTTTTTCAATCAGCCCCAATTCAAATGTGAGATGGCAAATAACCAGACAGGAAAACTATTTGGAAAACAAACATAATAGGCCCTCAAAATAGAGCGGAATTAATTCCTTTGTTGTGAGTGACTCTCTCCAAGCTCCGATTTTCACGACGCTGTTTAAGATCTAATTAAATGAGAAATCTGCTGCGGCAGGAAGCTCACCTAAGCGCTCCGGAGAGCGCTCATGTCTAGGCAAAACACCGCCACTTGCGGAAGGTAAATAACAGACGTTGTTTTTCCCTCTTACTTAACTACTGCTGCATCTGCCGCCGCTCTGCCCGCGGAGCCGACAGCTCAGGGCAGGGCGAGGGGCAATGGGCAGCGGTGGTGCCGGGGGCAGCGCGGGTGGCGCTGCCCCGCAGCTCTCTCCGGACCCCGGTGCCGATGTCCTGCCAGGCTCCCAGCCCGCAGTAGAGGCACCGCTGCCCACCGCCCCCCACAGGTCCCTCCCCACAGCGCCCCGGCCCAGCGGCGCCCCAGGTCCTGTCCCTGCCCCTCTCCCCGCCGGGCCGGAGGGAGCGCGGGCCCGCCCCGCCCGGGCCCGGCGCGCAGCGCGCAGGCGCGGGCCCGCCTCCTCCTCGCACACCGGCGGAAGCGGCACCGAGCGCGGCTGCCTGCGCCCCGTCCGCCGGGAGCGCCCGAGCCCCGCGTGTTCCCGCTCCCGCATCCCGTTCCCGCGCGGATCGGATGGCGGGGGTGGGCGCGGCCCTGCTCGCGGGGCTGCTGGCGAGGCTGGCGCTGGTGCTGTACGGGCTGCACCAGGACCGCACCATGCGGGTGCGCTACACCGACGTCGACTACCGGGTGTTCACGGACGCGGCGCGGCTGGTGACCGAGGGGCGCTCGCCCTACCGGCGGGCCACCTACCGCTACACGCCGCTCCTGGCCTGGCTGCTGACGCCCAACGTGCTCCTCACCGAGGCCTTCGGGAAGCTGCTCTTCGTAGCCGGGGACCTGGCGGCTGCCGTCGTCGCTTACCGGGCCCTGCGGCGCCGGGGGACCCCCGCCGGCCGNACGGGCACGGTCATGGCGCGCCTCTGGCACCTCTTGGTAACGATGCTGAACCGCGACGTGCTGCTCTTTGGAACAGTTGCCGGATCAGTGCTGGCTGCCTTGACTGTGGCATTTTATCACCTCTATGGCTGGGAGTTTTTGGAGCACGCCTACCTCTATCACCTGACTAGGAGGGATATCCGTCATAACTTCTCTCCCTATTTCTACATGTTGTACTTGACAGCAGAGAGCAAATGGAGTTTTGCCCTTGGGCTCGCAGCTTTCCTGCCCCAGCTGCTTTTGCTCCTGGTTGTTTCCATAGCGTTCTACAGAGACCTTGCCTTCAGTTGTTTCCTACACACTGCTATTTTTGTGACTTTTAACAAAGTATGCACATCCCAGTACTTTGTCTGGTATCTCTGCCTTTTGCCCCTTGTAATGCCTAGTATTAAGATGTCCTGGCATAGGGCCGTTCTGCTTCTCTGTCTGTGGTTCATGGGACAAGGCCTGTGGCTTACTCCTGCATTCTTTCTGGAGTTCAAAGGATATAACACTTACTTATTTATATGGATGGCAGGCTTGCTTTTCCTTTTAATTAACAGCCTCATAATTGTTCAGATTATTGCACATTATCAAAAAGAAACACAGGTTGCAAAAAAACTGAAGCAACGGTAATAAACTGCCCAAAATCCAGAAACAGCCGTACTGTCCATGGTGAGGCATCACATATCACCAGCACTTCATCTAACAAAAGTGCAATTAAGTTGTACTAAAGCACATTGTGTGTAAATGTTACTGTTTCAGGCCATGAGAGCACTGATGGGCCTCAGTTACCCTGAGCAGCCCAGTCCTGCCCTGAGCAGTGTCAGCAGGGGTACCTGTCTCCTGTGTGGGTCTTGAAACTGCATTGCAACCTTCTCTCCAGCTCTGTCCTCCTGCTTCTGATTAGAATCCCTGGAAGTACCCTGGACCAGTCATCACTTAAACATGTTTGGGGCTCTGGTGAATGGGCTCTGCCCATCTGCACTGACTGTCTTCACCTGCTGCTTCCAGAGACAGTGGGGCTGTGCCCTGCCCTTTGACTCCTGTGCTGGGGCCACTCTCAGTTCCTGCTCATATTCCCTTATGGACTAGGCCTGGCACCTTTTTTCTCATTCTCAGTGTTACTCTGATGAGGACCTTGGCCTCTATCTAATAAAGGAGATATCTATCTAAAGGGAGATAATAAAGGTGGAATTTGGTTATAAAATTGGAGTTTGACAATTTTGTACATTCCAGTAGGTCAGTGGGGTGTTTGGCAAGGCAACCACTCAACATTTACAGTGGGGTTCCTTTTTTCGTTTGTTTCCACAATAACATCTTAGCTATGCACTGTTTGCGGCCTGTACCTGCTCATTATGTCATTAACTCTTTGAGGCTTCTAATTTATTTTAGAATTCAGATATTCCACTCTTTCACTTATTTTTGCATATTCTGTTCTGTTTGAATTTTTTAATGGATTTATTCCCCTTGCCATGGAGGAAGTTTTTCTCATATACCTGTCTTGGATCACAGAGATGTGTAAAGCTTATATATTTGTTTCTTCCTGCGAGGCTCCAGAAAACAGGCCACTGCCTTACATTTCTGTTAATATATGTGTTTTGTGGGTGTTAACAATAGCAAATGCAGAGTCAAAGTACGCTTAGAATGGCACCTGTGTCCCAAAACCACTAGAGTTTATGCCAAAACAGTAATAGGTAATGTTGTTTCTCAGTGGTTCTGTTTCTCTGCTATTAAAAAGAAATTTGAAAGTGAAAGGAGTTGAGGAAATGGAGCATTTCCCAGAAGAAAAGGGAAGTTTTGAAATAGGAAGCTCTACAACTTGTCAAAACACATTTATTCCTGTATGAGACACTGGAAGACTTGGAATTGAGTGCCAGGTGATGATGAGAGGAGAGCAGAGCCATTTTGGAATCAATACACTCTAGAACATCCCACAAGAGGTCTGATGTACGCAGCTTTTGACAGAGTCAGAAACTGACAATGTATTTTAGTAAAATGTACTTTAAATAGGCAAATGCCGAATAGAAGGATTTTCATATTTGCCTCGCCCTTTAGTTACACCCAATGCAAAAGTGAAACCCCTACTGTGTCACATAGAGTGGGCTTCAAGGCAAAATAACTTCAACCTCTTGGTGGAATTCCCGCTGATGTTGCTGGGAAAGGGTGTGGCCAAGTGGATTTGCCGTGCTGCCTCTGATCCCTGGGGGTCTCCTGAGGCTGCCCTCTTCCTCAGCGCTGCACTGACTTCCAGCTACTTCATGTGCAGGATTTCTTTTCCTGGTTGTAGTGCTGTCTTGTGAGATGGAATTACAGTATTTTAATCTGTGAATTTTTCCCATTGTTTCTCAGCCTCACTGAGTTTCATGTAACTGAGGTGGTTGCATAAAAGAGAGGAAACCCCTGAGCCCCCACAGCCCAGAGCCAAAAGACATGTTATCAGGAGGTGTGACCATGTCCTTGTACCACTCTGGACCAATTTGGACATTCTGATGTGCTAGAAGGACAATTTCCCTGTGATTTCCATGGTCAGAGTATTGGGGGGTGTTTCTGCTCCCTCACTGGAAAGTTTTTCTCTGCCATCTGCCTTCTCACTTGCCTTCAAGCTGTGAAAATCATGACAGCCGCTTTGAAAATCCAGAAATTGGATAAGGCAATGGATATTCTTTTGGCTGTCTTGGTTTTTTGGGGCAGATGTGGCACTGATTTCCTTCTTTGTCTGGGATGAAGAAAGTTTTATAGAACCAGCCTGTCTACATCTTCCACTAGAGGTGTATCAATCAAAAAACTGGTGGCATAAGCCACTTGCACACATTTTTATATTAATCAGCAAGACATTGTGTGTGTGCTGTGAGTGTGTGAAGCAAAATCATCCCATGTGGCTTTATTCTCCAGGGCAGAGTTGGATACCCAGCTTCTGCAGAAGACTGAAGAGGCTCTGCTGTGCAGTACTTCTGCTCCCCCCATCCTGATGTCCAGGCAATGGCTCATTTTTCTTTTTACCTGACCTTGCATTATCTGTTACACATTTTTCTGTTGCAAAAAGCGTGTTTTCTTCCCCCACAACAATGTTCCGTATTGCTTTAACAGACCTACTTATGCTCTTTGCAGACATTTCCACACCTCTGTTTTTCCCTTCCTGTTAGCAAAGGAAGCAAATGCAAGCCAAAAGGCATTTCTAACCTCAAAAGCCTACAAAACCCAGCATTTTAAGTTACTGTATTTGTGACAGAATTGTAATTTTTTAGGTAAGAAGTAATTTCCTTATGAAAAATACATTCTTGCCTTGTTAATAGCTACATCCTTTTGAGAAGGCAAATTTTAAAGCAATTCTGCATCATTTTTCAGTATTCAAATTCTGAAGCAGCAACAGGAGCTGAAGGGTACTTTCCCTTTGATGGTCAGTACCAGTCCTGCAGTGATGATTTGAGAAAGCCATGCATAAACAAGCTATAAAAAGGCTTTTAAAAAAGCCTAGATTTACAGTCGTCATTTTAATAATCCAGGATGAGTTCCTCTTTTTACAGTTGTTTTCTAAATCACACAAATGTGTTTGTGATTTAGAAGTAATTCATATGACTCCTAAAAAGCTGGATAAGAGAAATTAACTGAAGGAAACAAACAAAAAGATATTTGAAAGTTTAAATATTGCAAATTGCTTGTAAAAAACAATTCCATAGTTAAATAAAATTGAATAATTTATTCATTTTTCAAAAAGGGTTAAAATAATTTAATGGAGTACCAAATAAGTTATAGTTCTTGAACAAGTTATGGTGAATAGTTATAATGCCCTTAAAATTTACCAAATTTGTTTCCTATGGAACATTTATTGCTTTTGATGCTGTTCAGATTATTTTGCTTGATAACTTTGTGTCCATTTATCCTCTGATAATTAGGAACTGAAGTTTCTCAATGTTAGTGTTCCTTCCCTACCATGTGTTGCAAAACTGTAATGGCTACTACTTTGCTTTCAAAAGGTTGAAATGTGCCTCATCTGCAGAATTTTTTCACATTGCACTGAAACCTTAAGCACAAAGTACAAGATGTGAAGGAGGGAAAAGAATCAAGAAAGGCATCATTTTTACCTTGATTTTTACACTGTAGCCTATTGTCCAAAGACTCATGACTGGATTCTCAGGTGACTTCAGGCAAAGCTCAGCATTTAACCATGATTTGCTTTAAAGTTTATGAATGCAATTATTAAAAAATCAGGGTAAACAAAACACAATAATAAATATTTCATTCGGTTTTAGTGTGGGAATGCTGAATTACCATCTATGATACAATGTACTTGGTCCTTATTAACTAACTTTTGTGGGTGTGTGTTACTTGCATTGTATTGACTCCTGTCATAGTAAAGAAAGCAATTAGGTGTGCTAAACTGAGCTCATCAGAAACCATGAAGCTTTTACACTTAGCAGAAAGGGGAAACTCCAACATTTTTTGTAATATTGTATAGAGAAAGTAAATGTTAAAAGACAGTAAATTATGAGGAAATGGTTTGCTTTTTTTTATCTGAGAAGGATGAGTCATCTACTTCAAAAGGGCTGCAAAAATACATAGCTAACACAGGGAACCTCAAAATATATCAGGTATTCCTCATATATTTGCCAAAGACAGCTGCAGAATGCCTGTCCTAGTGATATCATAGGATTACCCTGAATTTAGGACAAACCCTTTGCTCAGACTGAAACCAAACCACTCAAGCAATTTTCTTGCTTAAGAGCATATTTATGTGCAAAATACTTACAAAGCCCAAACATTTACCTGCGCATACAGAAACAAAAAGAAAAGTCCCAGTCAATACATCTTTGAATAATATTTTCAGAACTACCCTCGGTAAAACAGGTTCCTTACATATTCCTTATATGTAGCACTCAGAATCTCTAGTGTCTCTAAAAATGAATTACATAAATTTTGATGCATATGGAAAATAAAATCATATGCTGCAGGGATCTTGAGGTGTAATAGGCACAATAAAGAACCAACTGACTCTGTACTTGAAGGTGCACATTCCACTAGTATCCTGATGTTCTTCATTATAAAAATCTGCACTAGTGGGAGACTTGTTTCAGTCTTTATGCATGATGAATGAGGTCAGAGACCTACATTTTATACTAGTGAAAGTATCAGAAAGATAAAATTTTCTCTTGATGCAAGTACCATTGTTTTGAGGTTTATTTTAATTGTTTTTCTTTTAAGACATTAATAAATTGATGCAATCAATTCATGCAACTGTTACACGCATTTTTAATAGCTGGAATGTCTCTTTTTATTTGTTATTTTTTAGTGGTGTAAGTTGGTAGTACTTTGAGCAGAATTCCTCATGACCCCTTTCTGGTATATACTGAAAGGGGTTGGGGCTTCTCTAGAAGAGGTTGTTTACTGGGCTGCAGTCTTACTTCATGTGTAGATAAAGCTTTAGCTGCAGCCTCTCATTATCCTTAGAGCTTAACTTTCAGATGTTAATGATCTCTTCAGATAAAACATTTCATAGCTTGCACATAAAGAAATTACACATAAGAGATCTTCCATATTTTTCATGGAAATTGGTGGGGAAGCCAGCTAGAACATCTGTGGGAGAAATGTCGAAAAGAAACGTCTGTATCTGATTAGCTACAAAAACAACTTCAGCCTTGGAAATCAGCTGAAATGCAAGCAAATTGAGCAGTAAGCTCATACTGTGAAATTCCCATTATTTATATGAAGGGTATTCGATCAAAAGTGCTTTCCCATTTTACAGGAGGAAAATGGGATCTTGATAGCAATTGTCAGGGATGAGTATGACTTTCCTTCCTTCACTTTATCGTAAGAGGGTCTATAGAATTTTATATGCTACAGTAGCACTTGTGGAGTTGTACAGGTGTGACTTGCATAAGCTATTAGGAGGCAATATTGTTGGTGTAGCAAGAGGTTATTAGTAAGCAGTTACTCTGAAACTGCTTTTTGAAGGTTAACTCAAGTAAAATCTGATTCCTGCTTCACAAGTCAGCAGCTATGTTAATTGAGATGGTACTGTTTTGACAGTAATTTTCCAAGGAGAACTGCACTCTGTGGCCCATATGCCTCCACTCTCTGCAAAAGAACATTAATTCAAATCCCCTGTTGATCTGACAGTCAACATTTTTTTAATCTATCCCATGTCTCTCCTACTGATCCAATAGATTGAATTAGTCAGGAAGCAGGCTTAGAAAACAAAGTGGAAAACAAAGTAAGATTATCCTCCCTTTATCTTCCACCCCACATAGTGCGAATATATTGAATAATTAAGATTACCTTTTGGAAGAACAAAGTCTCATTTGAGCTAGGTGTTGGAGTACTTTGTTAATATGAAGTATTTTACCAAAATGCACCTGAGAGAAAATTGACTGGTTTGGCTTCATGGACTTTTGTCAAATGATGATAAAGCTGCTGATAATTTATGTCAGCTTCAATATAAGCACTATGTTGTCATATCTTTCTCAGATATATGTAGGGGTGGGTGTGTGTGTGTGTGTGTGTGCAAAATGGGGTAACTAAAATAGCAATGCTTGTAAATTCTGGTTTCAAGCTTTCCTTGCTCAGAGACTGTGGAGCACATGTATTGCTATATACTCACTAAAAGGGAACAAATGCTGTATCAGAGAGAATTAATAATTAATTAATAACTAATTGTGTTGTTCCCACAACTGACACCTTTGTGAAGAAAGTGGCACCTTTTTTTACACACAGTCTGGAAATTCACATGAATAACAAGTACTTTACCTTAAAACTGTCAGATGTATTTGAAAATAGATTTTAATTACCATTAGCACTTCCAAGTTTAGTGCTGGCATCAGCCAGCTTGTTAATTCCAGCAGTACAGGAACTGAAGTCATGACCAATTTTCCTTCATGCTCTAATAAACTGGCTGATTAAGTATAAGAAAGTTTGATGTTCAAAGTTAACCAAATGTTGTTTGTTCACTGGATAGAAATGCTGCATGGCCAGGGCCAAAATTTACATATGCAGGATGGAGCAAAGTGAACAAGAAACAAGGGCAAAAAGTGAGGCCCCAGAGACCTTGACTGTTGTCTTGCCTCTGCCACTTATTTATCACTGAGAAGTGATTGCAGCTTGCTGAACTGTTTGCCTTTGCCAGTTGTGGTGGCTTGACACATATAATTGACACCTTATTTGAGCCACGATGTCTCCTAATCTATTTCTGTAGCACACTGCCATAAG
>WBNQ01089634.1:0-29277 GCA_013401375.1 Spizella passerina
TTTGTACATGGACCCCCAGCCAGTGACACCCTGAAACCAGTCCCAGTTTGGTTTCTGCTGATTGATCTGGCAGCTCCACCAGGGAAAACAAGTCACGCTGGATATCAATTATTTGTCGGTCCGCTCTCTTCACCTCAGTCAGGGTCCAGAGAGATAAATGAAGGAAGAGAGGATCCTTGTCTCTCCAGCAGTGGCTGTTCCTGTAAATCAGCTCTTACTAATGAGTCCAGGTGTAAATGAGCTGCTGCTGAAATGCACAATTAGACACGCTAATCATCAAGGGAGCTTGATACCAAGATTTCTGCACCAAACCCACAAGGTTAAAAAATATTTCTCTTTATATAGTTAGGCTAATGGGTACAAAACTGTAGATATTCTTATGTTAAACAAGCTTTTCCACCAGAGCAGCTCCAGCCCCTCCCAGCAGGGCTCTGCCCCTCACTCCATGTAGCCAGGGCTTGTTCAGGGCTCTTGTGGCAGGGCCTGAACTTTCATGCAGCTCATGTTCTTGGGAGAATATCTAATCAAGGAAGGGTACAATTAATAGATTGCCTTTGTGCATGGGCTCATATATAGAGCAAATACAGAACTTAATAACACAGCTCCCCACCTTGGCACAGATAACAGATTTCTCATTTAGTGCAAGGCGGAAGAGCCCCTGTAGGGTAAGGCTCAGTCTCTGCCCAGAGCAGAAGATCCCTGGGTTATATCCAGGGAAGTTAAGCCCAGCAGCAATTCTGAGCCATTGGATCTCCTCATGGATCACTGTGGGGCATCAGTTTCCAGCTGACTTTGGAAGTGCTTTGAACACAGAGCTGGGAAGCAGCTCCAAAATACACCCAGCCTAGAGCACAGTGCTGTTGGAGGGCTGCATGAATTTACTTTGTTTACTTTAGAAATCTTACTACAGATCAGCCACCGAGTGTAGAAGATTAAATATAGGGAACATGGAAGCATGCCATGAAAAATAAATCAGATAAAGGCCTGCTTCTTGGTAGGAAAATGGGAAAGAGCACAGTCAGTGCTCACTTTTTGTTGGTTTTAGTGGTGGGAGTTGAGAGCTGAGAGTTAAGGCAAGAAGGGAAGAACATTACTTCAGAAATTATACATTTTACATAAATGATCTACCACAGATCAATGTTCTGCATAAGAAGTCAGAGATTAAAAAAAATCCTACATATTTAAAACAGACTTAAAAGAAATAATTAGTCTTGTTAGTCTGGCACATTAAGGGAGCCCCATAACTTCAATCTCATCAGCCCTTGACACATTTTGTTTGGCATCCTACAGGCATGCAGAATGTCTCCTGTTGGGCTATAGAAAATAAAGATACATGGCAGCCTCTGTGTGGGTGCAGAGATCACACTGGGCAAAGCAGAAATGAAAGAACACATCTGTAATGTGGTGTCCAGAAAGCACCAAAAGCACGTGCTGGAAACACCAGAGTAAAGAGGGAAAGTGCATAAAAAACTCAGGGGGAAGGGGGAATCCTTTCCTTAGAGTAGTGATAACATGACAGATTGGATGAATACTTTGAAGAGATTCCAACCAGAAAGGATCACAAGAAGCTCAAAATGGGAAAGACTGGGAGGTGAAGGTTAATGTGGTGGGTCTTCACAGGAAAGACAGGAGCGACTTCAAGCACAGTGAGAAGATCATCTGTCAACTTTTAAGGCTCTCACTTGTGAAAACATCTAGTGACAGTCATAGCTTACCATGGCCAGGCAAGCAAGCACAGGATCACAAAATTCAGGACATTTAGTATGAAGATTAAAACTGGCCATGCCAAACTTTCCAATGAGTGACATTCTAGATGGGGTGCCCATTATTTAATCCACCAAAGCCAATGAACTTGACAAAGAAAAGCTGTAGGCTGTGAGATTGCATATACCTGAGCTGTCAGGCCCCAGACCAAGAGGGTGCACATCATCAAAAGCTACAACAATAAAAAGCAAAAATTCTTCCCAGGAGCAAGGTGACAGCTGCATCCATAGGAAAGGCACAGGGCTGTTCACCAGAAACACAAGGGCATGTCATGGAAAAGATGAGCCCTGTTCTTGTCACCACCTGCAATGCTTCATAAACCTGAGATTAAGGGATTAAAAGAAGCATTGCAGACGATGAGTGTGGATGGCACAGCTTGTAACATATGAAATGAGGAAAGCCCTGTAACAGTGTGCTGCTTTGGGCTGGGGTAGAGTTAAATTTCTTCACAGTGGCTGGTGTAGGGCAGTGTTTTGGATTTGCTGAGAGCAGTGTTTATAATATAGAGGTGTTTTTGTCATTGCTGAGCAGCCTTTGCACAGTATCAAGGCCTTTTCTGCTCCCATACTGACACGCTGGAGAGGGGCCTGCAGGTGCATGTGACACTGGGAGGAGACGCAGCAGGGACAGCTGACCTCAAGTGACCACAGGGATATCCCAGACCATATGGGGCCATGATCAGCCTACGGAGCTGAGGAAGAAGGAAGGGAGTTTGAAGTGATGTTGTTTGTCTCCCCAAGTCACTGTCACATGTGATGGAGCCCTGCTGTCCTGGGGAGGGTTGAACACCTGCCCAGCCATAGGAAGTGGTGCATGAATTCCTTGCTTTGCTTTGCTGGCACAGAAGGCTTTTGCTATTAAACTATCTGTATCTCAATCCATGACTCCTCTAATTTTTACTCCTCTGGTTCTCTCCCCCATCCCACTGGTGGGGGGGTGAGTGAGAGACTGCCTGGGGCTCAGCTCTCAGTTTGGGTTAAGCCATAAGAAACAGCAGAGGAGAGAAGGGGCACAGGACTGGTACCAGGTCTTGCTTTGACCCTTTGGCAAAATCATGGACAGCAGGAAGAAACCAAATTCTGCCATGAATCAGGTTTTTGTCAGAATTTTATCAGCCACTGAAGGACCAAGGGACATTCCAAATGAGATCTCTGGCTGGGTGTGAAGGTGAAGACATCAGCCCTGGAGAGCTCACCGTCCTCCTGCAAAGGAATGGGGACCCTTAGAGATTCCTATAGCTCAGTGCAGTCCTGCTGGAGGCTCCAGCATGCACAACAGGCACAACAGCTGAGGCTGCCTTGAAATAACCTTCCGGAGAGCTGTGAGAGCCAGAAACACTTCACTGCCTTCTTGTAGGCACAAGGGAGTCCTCAGGAATGAAAGCGCCCATTGATGATGTGCCATGCCTGGGCAGGCGGTGATCAGAATCCCAAATCAAGGAGGACATTGAGGCAGCCAAGAAGATGCAACCCAAACCCCAGTAGGGCCAGATGTCAATCGCAGACGATTTAATTGTGTCTGGAGAAACCAACCACAGAGGCAGCAAAGCCTGCTGATTATAAGCAACAGTGAACAAGCTGACAATGAAAGGGGTAAACAGGGAAATTCAGAAATTGCAAAGGAGGTTGAAGTAGGTCACACCCAGCCATGCAACTCAAACACTTGCTAAAGAAAGTGCCTGGCTCAGACAGAGAGCAATTATCACAGCCAGAGCAGTGGACATGGTCCCTTCCAACCTTACCCATTGTGTGATTCTGAGACAGCAGGGACCTGAGGCATTTACAAGCATCATCAGTATTCCTCCTCCTTCACCCTCCTACCACCACAATCAGGCTCATGCTACAGGGCAAAATGCAGCTGTAAATAAATAATAGGACTTTGCCAAGCTGTGTCAATGACTACAAAATGTTCCATGGTCTGTGGTTCCCACCTTCACAAGTGTCTCTTTCATTAGCATGGCCATATTTTCGCTCTTAAACTATAATCCATCAAACAGTGTGACATCTGTTGATGTGCAGCACAGACTTAACATGCTTGGTGAAGCTGAGAGGATGATCAAGTGCCTCTGCCTTTGGAAAGCTGCTAATCTGAAAAAAAAAATGAAAAAGAACAAGATGTCCACAGGGAGAACTAAAGAGAGGAGAGGTGGTGTGTCATACAAAAAATACAGGCTCAAGTACCTGTAACTTATAGAGGACTTCACATGAGGCATAGCAAGGCTGGGAACTAGTTTGGGAAGATGTGCCAGGCCATTTAGGTCACTGTACCTTCTTTTGATGGCCATCCTCTCACTCTGTGGCATCCTTATATAAATTGCACCTAAATCACTACATTACAGAAAAGAAAAAGGGAGTAGCACCTTGGCAGGTAACCACAAGTGCCTTTGTTAGCAGGTTGAAAGTCTGGATGAAAAATTATGTCAATTCAAAAGAGCAGCCAGCATTCCACCTGGTAATTGCCAGTGTGTTCAGCTTGATGAGATACAAATGATTTGGAGAAAGCAGAAGCCTCCCATGTGAACATGATGTGCTGTACCCCCAGCAAAAAGGGGAGAGCCGGGGAAGAAGTGCAGCCAAAGAAGAAATACTGTAACAGCAACAAACCCTCAAAGTGCAGCATGGTGTAACTGATCCCCCCACACGAACATTCAGTCATTTAGGGAACACTCATGGAAAGTGTGGGCAGAGTATTTCCCACGATGCTGAAAAGGAAGGAGTGGAAGGGGCAGTGTGGGAAAGCACTTTGCAGTGACTCTGCTCCCTGACATTGAAATGGAGAGAAAATAGCCTGGGAGTTCCAGGGTGGGCAGGAGAAGGCCCTGAGTGTCTGCCCTGACAGGCAGCCAGGTGGGGGCTCCTCACCTCAATCAGGCTGTGGAACCCTCCTGATGCTGCTTCTATGGATCCTGAATGTCCCAGCACTGCTCAGCCCAAAACCCCCAGCAACGCTCCCAAGAAATCATTCCTGTCTGAGGCATGGGAGATCTGTGGAGTTACACAAACAGTTTACAGACTTTTAATGTCAGGCTGTGACCACACATTACCCACAGCTTTTTTAAGTCCAATCTGCTGGGATTTTATCACAGCCAGAGTATCACTGTCCTTTCCAACTACCAAAATCTGACTTCTGAAAAGGCCTCCATCTGTCTCCCATCTCACTTTAATTTACTAAGTTGTGCCATATCCCCATCTGGCTATTGGCTGGAATTTTGTTTTGTTTTGTCCCTTTGAGTTATTCAAGGAGACACAGAGCTGGCTGAGTACATTAGATCATTATATGCCTCTTAAAGTAGTTGTTGGATTTATTTGAATAGGGATTAGCAAGATTAAGAATGTTTTCTTTAAATTACTATAGTAGCCTACAATTTTCAAATGGTAATTTTATCCATTATATTGATTTGTATTTAAAGGACTTTGATGTTTTTTATTACAGTACAAAGAAGGTAGTTAAGCAATGCTCCTGTGAAAACCAACAATTTTAGAATTTTGTTCAAGATTGAAATAACAGATGCACAAATCCCATTAAAATTCGATGGAAACTGACCTCACACCTCTGTAATTTGCTTGAAAAGCTCATTTATAGAACTTCCAGAAGTAGCTTTACACACAATTGGTGTTTCCTACCAAACATTCCTCATACGACTTCACACATTGTTATTTTGGAGGGAAAAATAATCAAAGAGCACTCCTGACAGGGTATTACTGACATGGAAAAGTGGTTCAGCCCTTCTGAAAAGTGCTTCAGTCCCTTCCTTATCTGCCTTTGTCTCTCTGAATTGTTGGGCCTCAGTTTAGCTATCTCTGCTGATTGCATCAACAGGGTAGAGAAGGCTGCCTCAGTGTAGTTTATCCTTCTATTATCTCAATTCCACCTCCAGCCACAACAATTATTTCATAAAAAAACCCAAACCTGAGCTTCTATAGCTCTAAGGAGCTTTACAGGAGCCATCCAAGATCTCTTATCAGAGGGGAGCATTTGGATGGAGGGCTGGTTACCCAGGATCCCGTCCCGTTGATCCATCAGCTCCAACAGAGCTGGTCTAGCACCAGCACCTGGTGCAGGCTGTACCTGGGGCTGCTCCAGCATCTCCTGGCTCTTCTGTGTCCCACTCAGGGGAAGATGGATTTGATTTATGCCATTAACTTGCATCCGTATGAACCCAAGGAAGGTCAAAGGTATGTGTTGTAATAAGACATGAAATAAAATTAAACGTGCTCTGGAACTTATAAGGTAAAAAAGAAGGGAAGTTTATTCTTGACTTCAATATACATAGAATTTGAAAAGTGACTTTGGATTGGAGGAGGAAATTGCCACATCTCCAATGACACTGGTTAAATTAACAGCTTATCAATTTTCTCCTCCTTTAGGAAAGAATGCAAAAACAATAATTATTTACATAAAAGTGCGTGAGAAACTCCATTACAAAAATGTAAACATCAGAAGGTTTAGGAGAACTTAGAAGAAAAGGGAGACAATTGTGCCCCTCCCTTCTCCCTCTAAAGGTCATTTAGGTTTGATGGGTTTCAGGGTTTTCTACAAACCCAGGACCCTTTGCTGCTCATGCCCATCTGTTGGATTTACTCATGCCTGGCTTGGACCCTCAGGCACAGTTTGGGTCAGTGGCCAAACACTGGCTGTGTGCAGCCCCCTCCTACCCTCCCTGGCACACAGGGAATACCTAAACTGAGCTGCAGAAGAGAATGCTTAATTGTTTGCTGCCTGTCTCCTGCCCAAGGTTACGTGCAAAAATCATGGGACTTTATTCTCCTTTCTGGAGGGAACAAGATGGAGGGAAATGAAGTGCTTAGAAACCTTTTTCTTTCCTAATCATGCTTTGTCTGCCCAAATTATTTAGTCATTCTCTCTGCACACTCACTGGGAAAAAAGGAGCAATAATAATAATAACAATAATAATACTACTACCTTAATTAAATACTGTAAAGATTAATTAATTAGTGTTACAGTACCCTTTCTGCATGTTTTCTAAATGGCACAATCATAGTCTCTGGGCTGATAGCAGGCAAGTTCAGCCTCCCCTCAATGTGTAACTACCATCTATTTTAGAATCTGTAAAGTAGAAAGTATTCAGTAATTTTTCCTCTCTGTCTCTTTGTATGCATATCCTAATACATGCAGAGACTCCACAGCTCACATTTTTGTAAGAATACAAGCAAATATCCTGCCCCAAAAGTTAAACTGAACCACAGCTCAGCAGCAATCCTTTCAATAGCTTTTCAATGGCCTGTTCTCTGCCTTTGAACACATCTTTGGCACGCAAGCCCTCAGAAGAGAGGCATTTACTCAGTTTGGATC
This sequence comes from Spizella passerina, assembly GCA_013401375.1. Taxonomy (NCBI): domain Eukaryota; kingdom Metazoa; phylum Chordata; class Aves; order Passeriformes; family Passerellidae; genus Spizella; species Spizella passerina. The sequence goes on from WBNQ01089634.1 coordinate 7,078, forward strand.
TGAGGCATTATCTGGTGTGTGCTCTGGATGTTTTAGGATCTGTGAGATCGCACATCACTGCACATCTCACAAAATCAACATTGCTGTGCTCACAGTGCAACTCTGATCCAAACCCAGCTCCTTGTGTTGACAGGAGATTGGCTTTGGGGTGTCTCACCTACAGTGATGTTCACAGTTAGCCCAGTCTAGCAAAAAAACCACATTGAATAAATAATCTCCTATCTAAGTCCTGCCTTCCTTGCTTTATTATGAAAGAAACCATGACATTTTATGATCAAGCGGGAATCTATCTGAATGTCCCTGCCTAAAATTTCCTCTCCCTCCACTGGCATGCAGTGTGCTGCAATCCATGTGATTGTCTTCGTCCTATCCAAGAAGGGACTGGGCTATAGCAACACTGCAAAAAATGCAATGAATTTTCAGAGAATTACTCTGAAAGTGGAAAATAAGCTGAAAAGCACTTCGAGATGTAAGCTATTACATAAAAGCTCAGCTGTTATTTTTATAACTTTATTAGTCATGATTGTTGATAATGATGGAAATGCTTGCCAGGCTTAGAAAAGGTCATCCTTTCTGCTGCAATAGAATCCCTTTTTAAAGGCTGAAGTCTTTATCCCTCCAACTCTGTGCTGAATAACTTGAGTTTGCTAAGGGAAACAGACTAATTCAAGCCATTTGTTGATTTTGAGTCCAGGTAACCTCAACAGTTTTCAAATTTGCCACCCAATTTAACCAGATGTGACAGAGGGCCAACGATGTCTAAGACAGACATTTCCTGTGGGTTGGATGAAAGCAGGAAGGTGGATGGAAAAGACCTTATTCATATTCCCAGCTGAGAGAAAGGGTACAGTGTGGGCATGGCTGCTATTACACAGTGCAAATTCCTCTTAGGTGCTCAGCCTTCAGCCATGGATCTGCAGAAAACCAGGTCTCTCTGGATCCTGTCTTCAAACACCTCTTTGTTATTCTCTCTTGATAGCAAACCCAATAACCTCCTAGGTAAAGATTTGAATTGTAGATGACAATACAGCCTGTGCTAACATGTAAAATGAAACTTTGGTATTATTCATAGCTCACCAAGCCTACAGGGTGTGGCATGGCTTTACCTGAAACCTGCCAAGTTTTCCTTGTGGTGCCACAGCTGTTGCCCTGTTTTGCTGTGCAGCAGGAGAGGCATTTTGAAAACAGCTCATTAGTTTATTATTGTTATTGTCTTCACTCTTTCTGACTGTCTCAGTTTCCAGCTTCACTCAGTCTCCTTTTGCTTTGCCTCATCATTATCTGCTTTTTAAGCTGCTTGGCACACTTACGTGCTTGTCCTTTACCCAAGCAATGCCAACTCCTCCCTATGACAATTTCTTAGGCCTGTAAAGATGTTTGTGTGGATGCAACTGGTGAAGGAAGTTTTGCATAACAAAACCAGAGATAATTTCTAAAACTCCTCTGGAAACTGGTTGCCAACAAAAAGATTGTTTTTTTCTTCTTTAAGGAAATGGTATTCAAAGTCCAAACCTGTCCCTGTTAAATTCAGTTCATGAAGCATGAGACCTTTTAGCTCTACATGCTGGGAACTGATTGTGAGGCAGCCAAACTCACTTATCTATGCCCTCTCTATTTCAGAGGTGACTAGAATTTGTTGAAATTAAACCTAAAATGAAAAGGTTCAGTAAATATTAATTTGTACTTTATGGGAAATTAGGTTGGATTTGCATCTCAGGCATTTTTTTCATATCTGGTTTTAGTCTTAAAAATGTCAGAGCCCCTAAGTTTGTAGACACAGCACTCTCTAAATGAGCAGGGGAGAATTATTTCTGAGAGTAAATCAGAAATTTGTACACGTAAGCCCTGTATGTCTGGATCAGGCTTAGTACAGTGTTCCTGTGCTTCCAGTCAGCCAGCTATAATTCCTGTGACTTCAGGGCTCCCCAAAAACTGCCTGCACATCCTTTAGGGATGTCCTATGTTCACTGAAATTTTTGACCCACTAATTTAGAAGAATGAGTTAATGTGAGAAAATAGTGACCTACTTGTCACAATTAGTTAAAATGTGAGGAAATAGTGACCTACTCGACAATTTCCAGGTGAGAGGGAGGGTCCATAAAGCTGATTGGATCCATTACTCAGTGTCACTGGATTCACCTGGCTCTGCTCCCAAGCCTTCCCTTGTGAACCATGTCCCCCACAGCTCAAAGCAGACTCATTGCCAAACAAGCTGAGTGGTGGCAAAACTGCTGCAGGGCTTCGGTTCCGTCACACGTGAACCGTCACAGCTCCATCACAGCTCCAACCCTAAATCAGGAGATCCCAATGACACCAAATATCCACTTTTAGGTCTCAGCAAATCAGTGAGGGAAGGGTTTTCCCTGCTCACAGGCAGCTGATGTGGCCGTAGTGATTTATTCCCTTCCCACTGCCATCGACCTCACGAAACACCCACCGCTTCTCCCAGACACAGCTCTGCAGCCATTGCGGTACATGAAATATTGATGGGATTTAATGCTGAAAAAACCCCAAAACAGCCCAAGCTGAATTCCTGTAATTCCAGCCAGGTTTCCGTGCGATGCCGGGCTCCTGCAATCCGGACGAGCGGCACTAGATGGCAAAGCAGCGCCAGGTTTGGCAGCCGTGGGTCCGGGGGCACCTGGCGGAGCAGGCGATGCGCATCCCGCCTTGCCCTTCTGCCTGCCCTGCCTCCCTCCTCCAAACCGCCCCAAAGATTGGATGCAGCTCATAAACACCGAGGTGAGGGGACTCTAAGGATGTAGACGAGGCTGGTTTTTCTTACTGCTCTTGCTGGCAGCAGTGGCTTGCTCAAGATCCGGTGCAGTCCCTTCTCCAAAAGGGATCACGGGGCAACTGAGTGGTAAAACTTGTCTCATCCCCTTATTGAACAAAAAGAGATTTACATTTTATAGTCCCAAGTGGGAACACCTCTTCTTTCAATCTCATGTCAGTCTGTGCTTTGGGTGTTTAACTCTGTGAGGGAAGCTATCATCTATGCACTTAAGGTGTGAAGTAATTTTATTAGGAGTCTGTTCTCCCTTTTCCCTTGTGTGCAGATGATACCTATTTATGCTAAAAGGAGTTACAGAGGGAAAGGTGAAATCCTCAGGATCCTCAGTTTTGGATCAAATAACAAAAATCTTTCAGAGCTAAGTAAAAAAAAAAAAATATCTCTGGGCAGGCCAGTAAATCCCTCTCAATTTTTGGTAAGGGAGTGTCATGGTTTAATCACTGTCTTAACAGGGAGTTAAGGTCATGTCAATAAACTCATCCTCACAACTGCAACACCACAAATTATAAGGGTTACCTCTATTCTCCCACCATATCTACCTGTTAGACTCCAAGGATCAAGCTAAATTGGAGATTGCAACATTTACAGTTTCATCAGAGGGGATATCCAAACTTCTCTGTCCTTTCAATGCTGGTGAACACAGGATTGATGGCAGGAACGTTCCTGCTCTCCTGACAGCTGCAGGAGAGTGCACTAGGCTCCGGATGGTCATGATGCCATCCTGATGGAGATGTCTGATGCATGGTACCCTCCTTGGGAGCAGCTGAGCCCCCGCTGCTGAAATATGATGTTCAAAACAGAGCTTTCACTCAGAAAGCTTTGCAGAAGCTTTGAGCTTTGCTCCTTCCTTTAATTTTTCTCTCCATCCTTGCAATATTCAGTCCTTCCCCCTCTCCCTTGCCTTCTATGAGCTGCTGCTTGCAGTCCCAAAATGAGCTAGGGATCTCAGAACACTCTTCTTTAAATGACAGCGCTCTACCAAGTCCCAGCTTTGCACTTGGGGATGAAAGGGCAGCAGTGAGCCTAAGTGGGCAGAGCACACACACTGGCAGAAGGGCATCTGCTCTTCAGGGCTGAAAGAAGTCAAGATACTTGCTAAATCTAGATTATTTCTGCCTTCAGGACAGGACAAGACTAACATGAAAAAAATCCTGCTTTCTGCTGGTGGGGGCTTTTAGTCAGGTGTATCATGCTTTTCCTTGGCTATTTAAGTAACACTGCCTCACTCTGTATAAACCAATTTACAATATGAATGGGAAAAAAGGTATGGATCATGAAGCAAGTGGGAATGGATAATCAATTTTTATCACTAATATTGTGGGTATGACCAGTAACTCTGAATGAGTTATGGAAGTCTTTGCTCTGAGCAGATGTGTCTCCTTTCAAAGCAGTCTCTTTCTGGCACAGCCTTAATAACAGCAAAAAATGTTGATTTAAACATTAAAACTAAACATACATGCATTTTCATTGTCCAATATATTTCTTCCTAAAATGTAGGAATATGAAATTCTCAGAGGTGGGCTGGCTGGGGGAGGCACAACAACAATGGATTACAAAAGCTTTCAGCTTTACAAACATGGGTTCAAACCAAGCTTAAGTAAGTGACAGGCAAAATGGGGCTATTGATTTCCTTCTAGTCCCATTTGGCTACAGCAAAAACTGGGCACAACAGTGTCTTAACACTGATAGGGATGGCATCAGCCAAAAGATAAAGCTTCTGTGGGAGGACATTTGTGGTGTTATTTATAGCAATTGAGATTACTGGACCACTTGAGGTTACTAGAGTGAAAGACATCAGAGCAAACTCACATCCCCCCATTTTGGGACGTGTGTTTGCTTTCTAAGTTTGGCTGTGCTTTCTGGCAACCCTGTGCCCCAAGCCCCCTTCCAGTTACATGGTAGAGCAGACATGATCCATGTGTGCAGGTCAGGCTGGGAAACGTTTTCCTTGCAACAGGCCTGTCAAAGAAAAAGATTCACACTGAGTCAAAAATCCTCTGCTGGCCAGGAACCAACCTGCCAGGCAAGTGATAAGGTCTGCTGATTTTCCTTCCTGCCCATGCATTCGTGCTGCAAGAAAGCCCCAACAGGTCCTTGAAGCAAATGTGGTGGCCAAGGCTGTGTGTCCTTGCAGGTGACAACACACAAGGAGCCAGGCCTTGCCTTGCCTGAGAGGAGTCACAAGCAGAGCTGAAACTGGGGTGGACTCACAGCTCCACCAGGACCCTGTACAATCAGGCCTTAGGGACCCTTCTTCATCCTGCCCAGCAGGCACCACCTGGACTTGGTCTTTAAACACCTCGATGTTCTTTGGGTGTGTAAAACTGGTCCAAGGGGCTCAGGAATGAGCACAGAAAGCTCAGGACTTGGTCTTTAAACACCTTGATGCTCTTTGGGTGTGTAGCCAGGGGCTCAGGAATGAGCACAGGAAGCTCTTTGTAAACACCTGTGATTAACACCTGAATGTCTGGCCCAGGTGACTGACTCAGGACCATTGAAAGAGCCAGGGCTAAAATGCAGGAGTTTCTTGCTCCTCTATTGCTACCTTTCTGAATGAGGTGCACCTCTCCTGCTGCTATTTAAAGACACAGCAGGGCTCAGTGGAAGGCAATGCCCTCTCCATTTCCTTCCATCAGGGGATTTGTGTCAGAAGTTCAGCATTGCCAAATGTCATTTTGAATGATTTTGTAGTTCTAGGTCAATAAACTGCTTACCATCATAGGGGAACTGAACCATGAATTACTCCAGTTGCTACAGTGCATTTTTTTTTTAGCCATGTACATAGAATGTCCAGTTCAGGATGATTCTCAATTTTCTGATTCACATTTTTAATTAAATATAGTTTTCTTTCTTTTGTTTCTAAATGGGCATGCTCTGTCCATTGTGGCTCTGGCCCTTGTCTCAAGGGCCACCAAGACAAGAATATCTCAAGACCTCATGGCTGCAAAGCTCCACTCTTGCTGCAGAGAAGAAAATATCAGAGAATAGTGAAATAGAAGGGCAAGAGAGCAAGAACATCCTCTGCATGCTTTTTTTTTGTTGTTGTTAAATTAAAGGGATAAACATCATACTAATTCAAAGTCTCTTTGTAGTGACCTCTCTTCAATATTATCTGAAGATTATGTTTATTTATTACTTAGTGAGGCTCCAATTCAGAGGAGGAATGGAGTGAAAACCCCTCCCAACCTGGGGAGAACCAGGATGAGAATAAAATATTTGCTGGTGATACTATTCCAGTGTAGTAGGGAGCAGCAGTATGTGGTCTGCACCTTCCCACACATGTAACAAGGGTGGATTCACAACCTTCTGAAAATCATTTAAAACACATGTAATATTATATTTTATACTCATATATAGTTTCCTTGATGCTGTGATGTGATGGCAAAGATCCCTTTTGGTGCCTTGGACTGCTGAACACTGCGTGTTTCCCCTCTCAAGCCACCATTTCCTCCAGTCTGAGGCAAGGAACACAGTTTATAATTTTTTTGACTTTCCTAGGTGTGAGCCAGGCACAAGGGCCATGATTTACTTTCCAGAGGTGCCCTTTCCCTTGGAAGCTGAGGAGCAGCCAGCTTTTGTTGGGAACCCACAGCAGGGGTGGAAGCGTGGCAGCTCCTCTGCCCACTGCCATTCCTTCCTGCAGGCACCACGTTATATATCCCTCACAGGCCTGACCACAGCTTTCAGAAACATCCAATAAATCAACAGTTAAAAGGGAAGAGTAGACATGGGGAGCAGGTGCTTATTATGTGTGCATCTCTGGAGAAGAATAACCCACAGTGTATTTCCATGCCCATTTGAAATGGAATACGACCATGACCCTGCAAGTGGCTCTGCTTGAATTGTTCCTGGCATGATGTTTTACTCCTAATATTTTCATTGTCTGCCTCCATCAGTTTTACCTCCCACTGTAGCATTAATTTTGTATGTGAATATGGAGGCTGTGCTTTAAATAATACAGCATATGCTTTTTATTTGCCATGTAGAATAATATTTTTTTGGCTGATTTATGTTCCACCTGGACAAAATTATTTTTTATGAAGGGTTTATTTCATTTGTTCCCACATCCCCAAATGGGGGGGGGAGGGGGAGGGAAGGAAGAGAAATCTTGTAAACCACCAACAATGATGGACACAAAAATCTGCTTTGAAATACAAATTTACTGCAAAAACAGATTCTCTCCAGCCATGTAAACGAAAAAATGCTGTTGTAATAATTTTAAGGCTGCAAATGCCTGTTACTACTGGAGAGAGTAACCTTCAGTCTCTTGTGTCATCCTTTACACAATGCTGAGAGAATAGGGAAATTCACTGACAGCTATAAGCTATTCCAGTAGAACAAAATTGCACATATGGCTACAGCATGGATTTAATTTAGCTCTTTTCAGAACTTCATCAAAGCCAGGACAAAACCCTGTGGTCTTTCAGTTCAGAGATTTGCCCCAGAACTTCATAGGCTAAGCTGCCAAATCTACCTTATTTCCAATTTTCACTGTGGAAAAATATGTTACTTGCCATTGAAACAAATTCATTTCAAACAGATAATCTGAGTTTCAATTAAAAAATAATATATGATGTACCTTGTGTTTTACAACCCTGAAAAACTGTCAGTATTTTTATGTTAATCTATCACCTACAGAAATATGCACTGTGAATAGATATATTAAAAAAAAAAGTTATATGCAGTCTCTAGCACAACTTTGTTCTGATTTTGACTTCCAGCTTTTTGGTGCTTTTTGTAGAGCAACTAAATATTAATCTTACAAATTCATAATAGTCACAGCATTCGGGAAGCTCTGGTACTATTTTTGGTTGTAATAGCCCTCTTTAAACACAGAGCATCCTCCAGCCAAAACCACACTATAATAGGAGTGCTTATAATAAGGACACACAACGCCTCCATGTCAGCTCTGAACTACAGAGCCAGGAAAAGTAGGATATTCTTTCAGAGCAGCTTCTCTCTCAATACTGAATGTGAGATGAAGAGAAAGGGCTTTCACAGGAAAATTCTGCTGCTTCTATCCCACCCTCTAAGTCCCCATCAGAAATCCATGCTGATATCTCCCCCCTGGCATTTTTGGGCACAAGCAGATTTGTTCCTAAGCAGGGCCCCTCCTCTCCACACAGAGCTCTCCTCTGTCGCTGGCTGGGGGTCCATGTACAAATCACAAACGGGATGGGGCTGCTGTGGAACGTGCCTTGAGCTGTTTTATTTTCCAGCATCACTCTCATTCCATGGTTATGACAATGGGGAGATGCCAGCAGCTCACATCCCAGACAGCAGACTAAGAACTTAATGTTACAACTCACTTTTATAAGTTTTTTGACCAATCACACAAAGCAAAAGCACATTGACAGTAGTTCTATCTGACCACTATAAGCACAGGTACCTTTGGTTAAAACAATGCTGCTGATTTCAAATACAATACCTGCTTGTAAGCCTTAAAACACGACGCACAGAGTTCCATTATTAAGCTTCAATCCTCCTAATATCTCTCTAGATAAACTTTTCTGTAGCTTGGGGAGTTATTCTAGACAAGCATTAATACACAGACCATTGTTCTATTTGTCCTTGCTTTTGTACTCTTTAAAGAATTTTTCTGCTGACCTATCTCATGGCTGCTGCTTAGCTCTAATCACAGTTCTGCTGCCTCTGGGGTCTGTCTTTTGCAGTTTTCCCAAAACCCTCTGATTTGTTGGATTCCCACATCCTCCAGCCCCTCATCCTGCCACATCTCTAATTCTGGCTCCACCAGAAAGCTCCAGTGACAGTGGCCACCTTTGTTCTGCTCCTTCTCGTGAAGAATCCATGCAGCAAGCCAGGCTCTGAAAATCAGTGGCTGCTTTACAACGAGGAATTACCATTTATAGGACTGAATGAACACGTGTTGTACTTGTTTCACCACCTGGGCAGTTCTGGGCCTTTCAAACAAAACCAGAGCTGCGGTTTTTGCTCCATCCCGGCGGGATGAAGGGGCAGCTCCTGCGGGAGCGGACGGGAAGGGGCGGCAGTCTCGGCAAAGCGCAGTAGATGGAGCTGGAGAGGCGCGGCAGAGCCCGAGCGTCACCTGAGGATACCTGCGAGATTTCCCCCTCCGCTAAAGCGGGTTGGAAAATGTGCAATTTAGATTTATCAGTTCAGGAGGGAGATTCAGATAAAAACAGTTGAGCTGGTGAGATTATTAAATGCAGAGCGCCGTGCTGAGACGATGCTCACCTTACTGATGAAGGGGAAACAGGGCACCGGCACCCCCTCAGCTGCGCCCAGGCAGTCACACGGGAGGGCGGTGATGGAAGGAGGGGGAACATCGCCAACAGAGACCTTCCTCCACCCAGGAACATTTTCTGGGACTTTGAGGTGGCACCCTTGGGATGCAGCAGGAGTGGTGCAGGTTTGGGTCAGAGTGGGAAGCACAGACGGGCACCCTTGGGACGCAGCAGGAATGGTGCAGGTTTGTGTCAGAGTGGGAAGCACAGATGGGCATTTCCTGCTGTCAGTCCCGGCGAATCAGCCCAGTAATGTCACACAAAGGTGGTCTGGTGTATTCAATTTTATCAGGCAGAAGAACTCTGATATATGCTGCGCTCAGTTCAGCACTCCCGTGCAGATTTACTCAGCGCTTTAGCATGCGTGCTGCCTCGCTGACAGAGATTAAAGGCTCTCCTCAGAGCCCCAGGTATTACGCTCAAACGTATAAATCAGGGCTTAATATATAATATTTGTCCATAAAAATATATCACAGTGGCATTCGTTTGACTATCTGCATATTAAATACCATTACAGAAAAGTCCTGAGCTTATTGAGGATTACTTTGCTACACCACTAAAGTCTTCTGCCATCCTAAAAAGGTTTCTTTCCTGCCAGAGCATGGCCGAGAGGCAAAGAGGAAGGGGCAGATGTTGCTGTCACTGTTCAGGACCCCAGACATGCCCCAGGCACGCAGAGCTGTGCCAGGAACATCTCCCAGGCAGGCCCTGGGCTCTGGCTGGCCAGCACCAGGCAGGCAGGGCAGGGATCACGGTGGAGATGATACGGCAAACCTCTAAAGGAGAAAATTGCATGATGTATCAGCACTCAGAAGCACCCACCAGAGAGCTGTTTAGAGTGAGATTACAGTCTCACAGGAGACTCTCATGCCTCTTGGTCACAGGGTTACTAAGATGATGCAGTTGCAACTTGTATGCAGGAGGTAGGAGGGATTTAAACAGCAGCCAGAAAGAAAAGCTGGATCAAATCTCCACAAACCATGCTCAGATTAACCCAGATTCCTGAGTCCCCAGCTTTGAGGGACTTGAAATCAGCCAAATTGGATCTTTTCCCTTGAAGAGAAGACAAAATCTGTGAGGGAGATGTTAAAGTTTATACTTGGGCCACAAGTTTATGAGCAGCATTTTAGAATGAACAGAAGCAAAGCTCCCCAAATTAGGAGTTTGTGCAGTGCAGAGGTCTCGATTCTGCTCATGCCAGTTCCATATCAGCACAGCTATACAGATTTCCTCGCATTTGCTGCTGACTTACAGAGACGCAAGGGAGAAAAAATCAGACCCAGTTGCAATCTTCTCCCCTTCATCCTCTTCATATTCAAGCTCTTTTTTTTTCCTTCTAAATTCCTATTATTAACACAGTAGAAAAAAAAAAAAAAAGAATCCCTGGGATCCCTGGTGCATCCTTGGAGTGGCTGCAGCCTCATCATGGATGACTAGACAACCGCCACTGTGCCACATAATGAGGAGCACACATGCTGCACCGGGAGATACTAATGAGGGAGCTACAGCCCCCTTAGCCCTCTCCAGTAAATCCGTGTCTGCAAGCCATGTTTTATTTATCAGGCTTATTATGGCAGCACTAAGGAGCCATTTGAAAAGGGCTGCTGCTGTCCTGGGCACTGCATACTGCAGTGCCTGCTCAGACCAGCTTCCAGGAAGATGGATGGGGCTGGCAAGAGACAGGGGAGAGGGATGCTATGCACACACCAGGCAAACAGTCTGTGGCAGGATTTATCCTTTAAGGAGGGAGAGGATTCAGCCTGTTTCAACCTCACAGTGCTAGCTAGATGATCCCAGGCCCTGAAAATCCAGAGTAACTGGCAAACAGATTGAAGCTGCATGTGTAACGATTTCCAGGAAAGCTGAGGAAGCAGGGATTTGACAGACCTGGAGAGACCCGGCTGCAAACTGCAGCCAGGCAACTCAGAGGGGCTTTGCAGCAGCTCAGCTGCCTGAGACAGCTGCCTACCTGTCCAGCACTGCTCCCTGATCCCTCTGCCAGCAGATTTCCTACTGGATCCCACACTTTTCACTGTGCACTGCTGCTCTGTGCCAGGATGTGAGGACACAGAGCTCCAGTGTGTGGTCTCGTGCAATGTGCCAGAGGGAAAGGGGATTTACCATCACTGTCGCCTCCTCCAAACATCCTCCTGACCCCTCTGCACATCCTTACAGAGGCTTCTGTGCACTTTGGAGAATCTCTCCACTTGCAGAGGATCAACAGAGAGAGGAGTAAAAGGCAGCTAAGTGAAAGATAGGAGAGAGATGAGCAAATCTTTGCAAAACTTACACTGCAGGTCTCAGCAGGGCTCAGACAAATTGGTCTGCATTCCTTTAATATATTAGATTTCTACTTACCCTGTTCATTAGCATGTTAAGCTACAAGGGCTGATTATATGAACCTCATGGAGAGGCATCAATTAAGATGATAAATTTACATACATTCCTTCTGGATGAGAAATGACAGGTTTCCCCAGTTCAGTGTTTGGTACAACTGGACTTGCTTCCACAAAGAGAAAGAGGTGTTAAATGTGTGCATCTGTACTGCTCCCCAAAATGATGGGAGCAGCTCACAAGTTTGAGCAAAAATATATGTCAAATAGGAATAGAAGGACACAACTCTCAGTTTCCAAGGCTGAACTCTAATCTGCCATGCCACACTGACAACAGATTATGAGAGGCAGTGAAATTCCCAAGAGATGTTGCCCTTACAAGGCTGGCCCAAATGGCACTCCCAGCCCGAAGAATGCAACACTAAATAAATATTTGCACACATTTATCACTTCTTGCCCATGCAAGATCTCATCTCATTTTGCAAACACTGTGCAGCAGAACAACTTCATAGCCACCAAAGTGTAGCCATTTCTGGTCTGCAGCGTGCCAGGGGCACCTCTCCTGTGCCAGCACGTGTCTTAGGAGAGCTGTGAACAAAGAGGGTTTGTTATCCTGTTGCCACTGAACAGAGAAATTAGATAGGCCTTGCAAATGGTATGAAAACCCACTCAAGCTGACAGAATCATGTGTCTTTACTTGAAAAACACTGCACAGCTGCTAATGCTGCCAGAGGAGACAGGCCAGTAGCAGCTCTGCTCCTATAGCCAACCTTTGTAGCAGTAACCTCAGTGTTCCTAGGGCCAAAGAGAGGTTTACAGCTAAGTCAAACAGTTAATGCCATTCATAGCTCAGTAACAGGAACAGCTAAAGAGTAACAGCCCTAGCTCATCCCTCATCTTCTTCAGCAAGAAGAAAGAAAGAAGGCTCTGGTCCAGAAAGGGCTGGACACCACCAGCCCTCATTAATTTCAGGGAAAATGAAAGGTTTTTAGCTAATATAATAACTTTTATGTGACTCCTGCTTTCCTGAATTGCAGAACCAAGTTTATTGGAGCAGAAAGGTGTCTCGCCTCACACTGCTGGGCTTGTACATCAGGAGTGCTCCACCCAGCTGAGGTGCTGGATAAAGACTACTGGTGCATGCTGCCTTATCCAGGACCACGCTGGGCAAAGGTGCACATTTACACTTTCTTGAACTGCCAGATAGCAAATATGCAAACTTCCTCATTGCCCAGGGCATGATAAGGGCTTTCCATCTGATTCCCCTTCCAGGGCCTGCATGGCCACGATAACCAGAGCATTTTGAAGAGGACACATTTCAAACAAATGCCACTTGCATACAAAAATTTTTGCCTTAAATAGGATCATCATTTCCTCAACAGGAGTGGAAAAAGTGCCATTTCTTTTCCTCTCATGTGCACAGCCATGTCAATTACATACCACTGGAGTAAGGAATATGTGCTCCTTTATTTTGTTTGAACCAAAGAGCCATCAAACCTACCCAGGGTTGTGTTCATGATTATATGTACCAGGGACATTTATGTCACATATCAAAATCAATCAGAACATAAGGAAAGTATAAAAAAAAATTCCTTTACACTGTTAAGTTTGACTTAAGTATGATCTGTTTCAGCCTAACAGGTGAGGCACATGCCTCACTAAAATAAGGAAATATTTACAGCTGAAAGCAGAATGTGTGGCTATACCTCTAGGGAAACAAATTTCCTGCTCAGGCCCTAATTCATAAAATACTGAAGACTGTACACTGAAGACTCACATACTTCCTCCCTTTGCAGCTCCAAGCTGAGTTGTTTCTGCCAATTCTTCCTCCTCCCCAGCCAGTATGTCGTAACCTCAGGTAAAGACTTCAGTTTTAATTTCTTCAAATGTTTAATTGTTTTAATTTAGAAAGTTGGACAATAAACCAATTCCCCTCGTTTCCAAAGATTTATTGCTTTTCCCAACGTATTGAACGTTCAGCGCAGGCTGCATTTCAATTAAAGGCAGCAAAATGGTTAATGGTCTATTAACGACACACTGCATCTATATAAAGATGCAAATATAAGTCGCGGCCAATTTTCTGGCCCGGTGAGATAATTTCTTCTTTTCCCCGTAGTGAATTATCTGCGAACAACTCATAATTTCACACCAGCCTGTATCTCTGGCTACTGCTTAACTGTGAGTATCTGCAGCGCACGAGCTGCCCGCGGTCCAACCCCGGGTTTGTCACCCAGGGAAGCGGCCTCCTGCCTTGGGGACGGGGGTTACCGGGGTTGTGGGGAGCAGGGCGGGCAGGGGCAGGGTGCCGGGCCCCTCTCAGGCCCGTTCGCTGCCCGTTCGCGGCATCCCCGGTGGATGCGGGAGGAGAGGCCCCGGCCCGCCCGGCGATGCTCCCGCCGTTACCATGGCAACCGCCCCCGCCCCACGTGACCCGCGGCGGCGCTCGCGGCCAACCCGCCTGTTACCAGGGCGGGGGCGTTGGAGGGGGGGCGCTCTTGTTTCCGATTGGCTGCTGGCGGAGCTCGCTGATTGGCGGGGAAAGGACGGCGGCGCGCCGATTGGCTGGGCCCGGAGGTGAGGCTGTGGGGTGATGCCGGCCGCCCCGCGCAGCGCCGGGACACAGACAAAGGCTGCCCAAAGGCTGCCCGGAGGCTGCCCGGGCTCCCCCCGCCGCCCCCGGGCTGGCGCGGCGCGGGGTGCCCGCGTGGGAGCCGCGGCTCTTGGCGCGCTGCTGGGGGGTGGCAACGCGAGCCTGGCCAGGCTCACACAGCCCCCGCGGCCTCCCCGCCCGGCCGCCCGCTCCGACTGGCGCTGGGGCACGCGGCGCGCCGAGGGGCGGAGCCGCTGTCACGCTCGCCGCGCGCCCGGCAGCCAATGGGCGGGCCGGGAGAACGCAGGCAGCACGCGGGGCCCGCGTGTCCCGCGGCACGGGCTGTCAATCACCCGGGAGCCGCTCGCCCCGCCCCGGCCCGGCGCGGCCCCGCCCGGCGGAGGGAGCGCGGGCCTTCAGCGCCGCTCGGGCACGGCGCTCCTGCTGCGAGCCGGGCCCGCGGCGGCACCGGCGCTGCCTTGTCCCAGGGTTGGGGTGCGAGGTAGTCGCCGCCGCTCTGGAACGGCTCCCCTGAGGCCTCAGCCCCGCAGTTTCTGCCGCCAGCACCAAGCCCGCGCGGCCCGGCCCCCTCGGGATGCCCGCGGTACGGGCTCTGCTCCCGGCGCCCTCCCCCGGTGGGGGGAGAGAGGCGGAGCCGCCGTGGCCGCCGCCCGCCGCCTTTATCTGTCGTGGCGGCACGGGGGGTGGCACTGGGGAACACCTTGTTGTAAGATACGCGCTATAAATACGGCGCCGGGGATGGGAGTGCGGCCACGGGCGGCGGGGAATAGCTTCGAACTACGGTGGGTGCCTTCCCCGCGGCACGGCGGCCGGGGACCGCTGGAATTGTAATTACCGGCGGGGCTGCCATCCCCTCGGCCACCCCCCGCACCCGGTTCCCGGGAGGAGTCGCGGGGGAAGTTCTGCTCTTTGGCCAGTTTTTTACGGAGGGCAGCGGCAGCAGCGAGCCCCGGCGGCTGCGGCAGGGCAGGCGGAGGAGCGGAGGGTGAGAGAAGGGACGGGGAGGGCAAGGCTGGAGGAAGGACGCGGGGCCGCGGATAAAGGCGGCGGGGGAGGAGAAGGAGCTGGCGGGAGGGGACGGGAGGACGGGAAGGCGGGCTGGAGGAGGGAGGAGAGAGACGGAGAGCAGCCTCTAACCCCGGCGCCACCGCCTCCTAGCAGGGCTCCGATCGCCAGCAGCCGCCGAGCCCAGCCCGGCACGGAGAGCGGCCGGTGCCGCTAGCGCGGAGGAGGAGGAGGAGATCGCCGCCGGAGGAGCACCGCGGTCTGGTCCGGTCCCAGCCGCGTCGCTGAGCTCGCCTGCCCGGCCGCCAGCATGATGCAGATCTGCGACTCGTACAGCCAGAAGTACTCCCTCTTCAACGCCATGAACCGCTTCATCGGCGCCGTCAACAACATGGACCAGACGGTGATGGTGCCCAGCCTGCTGCGCGACGTGCCGCTGCTGCTGGAGGAGCTGGACGCGGCGGGCGCCGTGTGCCCGCCCCGGGATGCTGCCCTGCCGCCCGGCGACCCCGGCGCCTACTTCTCCCGCAGGGACATGTACAGCCACTACATGCTGCTCAAGTCCATCCGCAACGACATCGAGTGGGGCGTGGTGCAGCCGCCGGCGGGCGAGGAGGCCGCCCGCAAGAAGGACAAGCTGGGTGGCGGGCCCGCCGAGGAGGGCGAGGGGGAGGAGGACCTGGAGCAGCAGTTCCATTACCACCTCAGCGGACTCCACTCGGTCCTCTCCAAGCTCACCCGCAAGGCCAACGTGCTCACCAACAGATACAAGCAGGAGATCGGCGTCAGCAGCTGGGGGCACTGAGCGCCGGGGGGAGCGGGGAAGGGGCTCCGAGCCGGCGGGAGCGGCGCGTCCCCGCCCGGCGCCGCCGCTGCTGCGGTGGCCGAGGGCAGCGCCCCGGGCCCGGGCTTCCCTGCGCGCTCCCGAGACTGCAGCAGGTTTTCTACCAACGCACAAGAGAGAGAAAGAAATGTAAATTAATCACTACTAGTTTATTAATTATTTTGACCCCCTCCGTGTTTTTTTCGTTGTACGGTCCGGGGCGAGCAGTCGCTGTGCGCGCCCCGGCAGGGAGGCTGAACCCGTGTGCGTACGAGGTGGTGGCATTGCTGGCCGATAAGGAGGCTCCACTCAAGCCGATGAACGTAACGAAACTGGCACAAAATTGCTTCTGTCACCTCGGAGGGAACCCAGAGAGCTAAGGAACATCCCTCTGTTGAGGGAGAGATGGCGGGTCCTGTGGTTGTACATGTACTGGAGTTTATTTAAAACTTTTTTACTCAGATGTAGAGTATATTCTAAAATAAATGCAAATGTATTAACGAAGAGTGACCTAAACTTTTGGTATGATTTATCTTTCTTTAATTAAATGATATTTTTAACATCTGGAATTCTTCTGTTTTTCTTCTATGTCGCATTCAGAGTTGCCTTACTAGATACAGAAATCTCTATGCAAGAGAGGGGATTTTGTGGCTTTGGTTTTTTTTTTCCATCAAAGCAATTAGGCAGTGATGGTAACTTGGCATATCTAAAATGTTTGAATCACCATATTAAACTTAACCATACATGGCCTGAATTTTAGTAAGCTGTTCCCAGTTGCACAGTGCAGTTGCTCTGTGTGAGTGTTGGATTGAAGGTCAGTGCCTCTTTAACAAAATCTGAGAAGATCGAGTCATGGTTACTCTGCAGGCAGCGATTCATGGCAGTTGGAGCAAAGCCTAGGAATGACTCTTGCTTTTTTCGGGAAGTATCTTAACGTACTGTGGGGAGCTCTTTTCTCTCCCTCCAATAGGTCTGGCAGACCAGTCTCTCTGCATTTCTTTCCTCTAATCCTCCTTGGATACCAGGAGTTAATCGGTTTTATGTTATCCAGATTGTATTGATTTCTTTCTCTCTAGTTTTTTTTTTTTCATTTTGTCAAGTAAAGTACCTCAGAATTGGGTGTCTATATTGTGTTAGAACATTAAGTTCTGATAGTAAAGTGCACTTGCTGGTTGTGGTACAATATATAACAAAGAATAAATGTTTAATAAATATGTAAGTCCTTACATGTAAATTTTCTTCTCAGGCACTGAAATGCCAAGTTTGTAGACATACTGAGATAGCACTTTGTATTACTGTCATCAAATTTAGGCCTTGTTTGGTAGTGTTGGTTTGGGGTTTTTCTTCTTCTAAAAATAGAATCATTTTTCTTTCAACTTCAAGGATATTTTTGTTTAAATTCGGATATTCCTTAGCACTTTATTTTTCAGCCCAACTGTTAGGATATTCTAGTAAAGCATGAGCACTCCAGACATGGTACTAGTTGGCAGATGTTTGTGTAAGTTAAAACACTTGGCCTAAATCTATGTTTAAAAATATATATTTTGGAAAGTTTTTCCCTTCTGGGGTAAAGAACAGCTTTGTAAGGCTGGATAATTTTTAGTTTGGCGATGCTTGTTCTTTTTGTAATGTTTTCAATTCCTCTTGGGAAGGTGCCAGGAAAAAAGTCAAGAACAAGGCGAGGGATTACCCTGGTTTCCTAACGTGTCAGCTTGCCAGTCTTTGTGCAGTGGAACTAATGCAGTGTGAAAGATGCAGAGCCCTGTGCTGGATGCTGAAGTTGTGTTCTGGAGACGAGGGTGAGAGAGAGAACCTGTTCTGCTGTGTGGCTCCCTTCTGCACCAGCTGGAAACCACATTACAGCTTCTGCTGGGGAGCACCTCAAAACCCCAGACAAAAGCAGCTCATGCAGTTTCACCCGTGTGTGTGCCTTTTGATCTCCCATAACTTCTCCTGGTATGGGTTTAGACAATACTGTTTAAATGTTGCACAAGAGACAATGTGGTGCTGATTTAGACTATGAGTAATGTCAGAAAAACAGTGTTACATTAGCACAGCACAGCCATGAGTATGGCATCCATTCCCTTTGCATTCTAAAAAAGCACAAGAGAAAAGTTTCGGTGGAAGAGGAGCTGCAGTCTTGTGCTATGGGGCAGCAAAAGTGGCATTTCCTTACAGGTTAAACTTAGGGTAAGAGGAGGAGGAGGAGGATTGTGTGACTCAAGGGTTTGCCTTGCTGTGTCTGTGACTAAGCTGCAGTCGCTGAAGTGCACGTGGCTCCCGTGTGGGCCCAGCAGCAGCCCTGCTAATCCCAACTCAGCCCTGCAAACCTGCTGAGAGCCACACCAGCCTCCCACCTGGGAGCTGCTTCAGAGCTGCCCCTTCTCAAGGTCGTGGGAGAGGATTGAGGCTCTTGGGATCAGGAAAGTGATATCTTAATGCAGGGGGAAGACAGCAACAGATAAAACCAGGGATGACTTTGTTGCTGGCTGTTGTGTAAAACAACTTGGCCTAAAAAGTGGGGTGGTCAGGCAATTATGTAAATGCTGACTCCTGGCATTGCAGTAACAAACATGAGATTGCAGAGTCTTAATGCAGATTTTGTATATTAGATGCTGAATTGGGAAAAATTTCCATCAGCAGCACTATATAAAACAACTAGGTTTATCATTAAGGAGTTATGTTTCCTTTTAAATGACTGGATCACTTTGAGTCTCCCAATTGTTTAGAGTTCAGCAAACCTTTAGGCTGCTCTGATAAAGTGATTCTGGTACTTGTGTAATGACATTACATCAGTATAATGTAAAAAGTAGCATTATGATCTCAAATACTTTGGGAAGTGACTTAATTTCTTAGCCACACACAGGCAAAAAGACAACTTGCCAAACTACCCCAGCAGTGCTCAGAAGAGGGGATATGCACTGTGAGAAGCAGTTGTCAGTTTTAGCTCACTTAAGTGAAACAGACTCCATGTAGAGTAAGGCAGACATTAGAAGAGCAGTAAATAATGAGATTCAGAGCTGTTTGCACTAACAAATTGATTACAGGAGAAGTTATCTCACAGCCAAGGAGCCTCAAGGACACTGCTCGTGGCATGCATCGGTTCATATATAAAAGTGCAGTATCTGTTATTACAGCTCATGAGTAATCTCTTGGTTTTGTGTATACAAAAGAAGGACAAATGAGGGGAAAGCCATGCTTTTCTCTCTCTCTCCATAAAAATAAAGGGATGGGTGTGAGTTCCATGGGAAGAACAAGAATCATGGGCTGGTCAGTGCTTGATGGAAGCAGATTAAGCTGAGTCAGGCTAGGCTGTCACCTTCCTACTTTCCCTCTGAAAGCTCTTCCTTGCAGAGGGCTCTAACTAGATCAAGATATTCGTGTTTTGTGGTTTGTTTCCTCCCCCCCCTGCACAGGCTCTTGCACCAAGACAACATGAGTCATCAGCAAACTGGCTTTGCTGAAAGATGCACTGATGTTAGTGGTCAGAGGGAAGGTTGTGTTAGGATCTTATTATCATGTACTTAAGCTCTGCACCCTGTTTTACCAGGAAACAAAACAAAACAAAACAAAACAAACAAAAAAAAAAGAGAAAGAAATAGAAAGCATCTCCTTTCTGTGCCTTTGGATTTGGTACAGAGCTAATCTCTCTACAGAAAAGTCTGCAGAATTTTCCCTCACTGACTTCTTTCCCTGAAGTCTTGAGTATGGGAGGGGATTGAGTGGAGGTATTGCTTTTATTATTCATACCTTTAAACTGTTAATGTTTTTATTATTTGTATATAGGTAACAGTGTGTTAGGTACCATATTCCAAAGAGCTCAATGATGATAAAACCAGAATTGGATAGAAAGAGGTGTAGTTCCAACCCCCTTGCCATGGGCAGAGATACCTTTGCTAGCTCAGGTTGCTCAATGCCCATCCACTCTGGCCCTGTGCACTTCCAGGGATGGGACATCCACAGCTTCTCTGAGCAACCTGTGCCAGTGCCTTGTCATGCTCATAGTAACAACATTTCTTCCTAATTTCTAATCTAAACCTATTTTCTTTCAGTTTGAACCCATTTCCCCCTGTCCTATCTGTACGTGTCCATGTTGAAAGTCCCTCTCCAGCTTTCTTGTAGCCCTATTTAGGTTCCAGAAGGCGGCTGTAAGGTCACCCTGGAGCCTTCCCTTCTGCAGGCTGAACCATCCCAATCCTCTCAGCCTGTATTTTTAGGAGAGGTGCTCCAGCCCCTCTGATCATCTTTGTGGTCTCCTCTGCACTCACTCCAGCACTTCCACATCCTTCCTGTGCTGGGACCCCAGAGCTGGATGCAGCACTGCAGGTGGGGTCTCATGAGAGCAGAGGGGCAGAATCACCTCCCATGACCTGCACCTTGGGGTGCAGCCAGGACACATTTGGCATTCTGGGCTGTGAGCACAAATTGCTGGATCATGTCAAGCTTTTCATCAAACAACATCCTCAAGCTGTTTTCCTCAGGGCTGCTCTCAACCCATTCTCCATGCAGCCTATGTCTATCTGTCTGTCTGTTCTTGGGATTGCCCTGACTCACATGCAGCACCTTGTGCTTGACCTTGTTGAAATTCACAGGGTTCACACCTCTCAACCTGTCCAGGTCCCTGTGGATGGCATCCCTTCCCTGCAGCCACACCACACAGCCTGAGAGCGCCCCAGTGCCACTGTCCATGTCACCAACAAGGATTTAAACAGTGCTGGTCCCAACACTGACACATGAGGAGCACCTTTGGCCACTGCTCTGCACTTGACCACAACTCTATGAGTGCAATTCCTTATCCATGGAGTTCCCACCCATCAAATCCATGTCTCTCCAGTTTAGAGACAAGGATGCTGTGTGGGACAGTGTCAAATGCTTTGCACAATTTCCTGCACACAACATCAGTTGCTTCCAAAGATCTTAAGTGATAGTACATACAGGAGGAATAGAAGGGCACAATGGGTTACAACCTGCTGCAAAATCTGAGGGAAGTGCAATCAAGGTGAGCATTGCAAAAGCATCTCCAGCTTTGCATGCATTTTTATGTCATTTGTCATTGTCACCCCTAAACAAGCAGAAGCACCTGAATGTGTTAGTTCTAATGTTGCAATTCTTTTTTTTTCCAGACCACAGACTTGCATGACAAGTTTAGGTCAAAATTAGTTTTAAGGAATGAAGCTATAAATGCCCTTACAAAAGGAAATCTCTAAACAGGAGTGCAGTAATTGTATAACTTTTTGTTGGTAGCCAACTGCCAGAATGAGCACTCTTTGTAAGGAGTAACATTCTTTCCCTGTTCAAATATCCTTATTTGACCCAGAGTGATGAATGAGGAAAGCACCTTCCAGTTCTTGTGCTTTTGAATTTTGTCCTGGAGGAATGGCACAGTAGAAGCTTAGAGAACTTACAGAGAAAGCAGGTGCCTCGGTGTTAAATCACAAAACAGTGAATGAGCTTGCCCCATATTTGTAAGGTCTGCCATAGTACAGTTGTATCTTTTTATCCTGTATATCTACATACATCTGATTCTAAAATGATTCTATCTTTCTGTTCTGGCCTGTTATATCTTAGCAACTTTGGGGTACAAGCAGCAGGGTCAATATCCCACAGGCCCAGACACTTTAGACATTTTAGCTGAGCCTTTTTCAGTGCACCTCACTTCCCCATCTGTATTTGAACTGAGAAGATGGGCAGAATGCCTAAAGCCATGGCTCAGGGTACAGCACAGGAGCATGGCAGCCCCCTTGCTCTGGGATTGCCTTTTGGTCACTGGTTTATGTGCTGGAGCAGGGAGACAGATGCAAGGTGGAGCATTCCTTCAGGGATTTACTACAGGTTGTACAATGTTTGGAAGGAAGAATGGCAATGGGGAGTTTTGTCACCCTGTAACCAAGATATGTCCTTTCCAATTCCTTTTCCCTTCTCTCTGAGAATTTTCCTCTCTGAAAATCATAGTAAACCAAGATTATTTTGTCACCCAGACAGCTCTCAGTTTTGAACTGCACTGCAATTACTAATAACGGGAGTATTAAGTGATTTCATGATATTTTATTGTCTGAATTGTATAATTAAACCTGGCTTCTTTTATTAATGTGCTATTTTTCATGTGGAGGCACGTTTCTTTTTAAAATGTTTCAGTAGTGATGGCTGATCACCAATCCATACTTTGAGAAATATCAATGTCTAAATAGCTCTTTTGAAAGCAGAGCCAACAATGCAGAAAGCTGGTTTCTGTTGCTGATGTGTGCAGTGCTCATCTTTTGACGTGCCCTAATAATTGCCATTCCTATTAACTGTAGCATCACACACTGAGAGAAAAACACACCCTGTAGCGAGCCTGAGCAGAGACAAGGATAAGCAGGGGAGCTGGC
>WBNQ01089635.1:0-10727 GCA_013401375.1 Spizella passerina
CTTAAAAACATGTATTTACCAAGCAACTGCTACAAAGTATTATTATGACAAGTCAGTTTCTGGCAAGAAAAGAAACAAATTTATATAAGCAATTCTCAATTAAAAGCATTTTCAAAGCAATTTGCCTCCCCAGGTGGTTCCAGGTCTCCCAAACAAGTGAGCATGGCCTTACAGTCCCCTTACAAATTGCATATATAAATGAATATAATTGCTAATTTGACTTCATATTATGTAAACTTCATGACAGCTGAGAATTTGTCACCCAAGTTCTAGCTGGAGGTTATTTGGCTTACAAAATGAAAAAACTCTCCATTGAAAACACTGACATGCATTCAACAGCAGTGTTTCTATAGAAACTTGTTTTAATTACAGAATAGAATACATTTCCATAACAACCCAGTTCCATTGTATTCATATTATGGCAAGTATTGGCACATTTGAATTTTCCAGACATTAAAATGAACTAATTAACATAAATTTCCATGAATACTTAAAGAAAAAAAAATTTAGATTAAAAATTTAAAATTTATCTTTGCCGGATAAAATAAATAGCTTCAAATATGGATTTTCATAAATGCAGCAGACTTACATAAATCTGTAACTTGTTCCTTGAAGAAAAGGATAATTTTGTTTTGAAAGTGGGTGAACAATCTTTCCTATTCCAAGTCCAGATCTTAATTATGCAGACAATAAAGGCATGTTGCTTCTGCTTTCATTGTTTGTTAGTTTTGGAATAATCTTCATTATTCACTCAAAGAGGGAAAACTAAATATCTCTGGCTATACATGCACACAATCTAATTGTTAACCTATGGGTAAATACCAGGCTAAAATGTTTTCTTTCAAATATAAATTCATATTCAGTTCTGGTCTATGCATGTACCATTCAATTAAATTGTGCTCAGCCTACAGCCTGGGGGAAACTTGGATTCACACTGCTCAGAATAAAGGAGTTTTTGGAACAATTACCAATTGCTGAGTACTGTAGGTATACCTTGAGGCCCAAACAGACTGGAAGTGTCACCTTGTAATACAGAAAAATGATTAATTTGCCATTAAAGTTGTTAAGTAGGTGCATTATTTAAAACAGGATCTCTTCTTTTTTTTTATTGGCACAATTTTATGTTATTCTATGCTCAAAAGTTGATTAAAGGGGAAATGTGGGGAAATGCATTATAATAGGGCTGAAAAATCTATGAAAATCCAACCAATTTAACAGTTTAAAAGGCTTTAAATAGTTTTAACAGTTTAAAATTCCAGCTGATGTACTTCATACTGAGTACTTTCCTTGGGATTGGGATAGGGAAGAGGTCACAGCAACAAAGCTGACACAATTCTAGAGCTCAACAACTGTTAGCTAGTTTTAAGAAGTCCTCCCACAACCTAGAAAAGTACTGCAAACTTTTATGGTGTAGAATTGGTTTGCACTGGCATCATTTGAAGCAATGGTGCCTGATTTGGCTGCATGCTAATTGGATGGAAACAGAAAAGGATATAATGAAGTATCNATATTATACCATAACATCCAGAGTTTGACCATCCAGCCAGTGCCATATCCTGTGAGAGATCCATCTGTCAAACCCACATATTTTGAATTTTGAGACAAGTATGTCCCATGAAACAGTGCCAAAAGCTTTGGACAAATCCACTTAGTTGATGGTCCAAGCACTGCACAAAACAAGGCACATTTGTGATGCCATGGCCTTTTCCTGAGCAAATGGATTTAATACCACTGTGTGATAAAAGAGATTGATGTCAGGGTAGGGGTGGGTGGTGGTTTCTCCTCCTCTAATGCATCACCCTCCTCCCCTGCTCTAAATAATGCAACTAGAACAAGCTATGGAATTTGCAAAGCTCAGCAGCAGCCCTCACCCATTACATGAGACTCTGGTGTGCACAGCTGTATAATTTTATATTTTGTCAGACCAGTGCTTAGGGAGGGAGGATAAATTAACTATAGCCACAGGGGAAAGAGAAGGTGCAAATGAGATTTATTCCATTCACCTGAAACTAATGGCAATCTATCAAGAACATGGCTTGGTGATTCATCCGGGTTAACTATTCTCTATTTTCTTGAATTTTAAGACTATTTTTTAAATCTTCTTTTCTTTTTCAGTTTTCCAAAATGGCTTTTAAATTATCTGAGAACACTCAGAGATATACATGATGACGCAAGTTATGAGTGGTGAAATTAAAACACATTTTAGTCTTCTTCTGACTTAAATAGATCCTCAAAGAGAAAGAAAAATATGGTTGCTCTTCAGAGTATTTAGTCTGTACAGTGGCACACAAACATATGTATTATGCCAGTCTTTCTCTATTGTAGGGTGAACCTCCATGTTTACTCCACAGAGGAAATTCCACCTGTTGGCCACAATCCTTCTGTTCCTTGCAGTTTCATCCTTATTTCTACACACACCATCCAAACTGGAATCAGTCCTTCAAACACACTAAATCCCAAGGACTGGTTGTGATGGGAAAACACAAAACGGTTGCAG
Source organism: Spizella passerina (assembly GCA_013401375.1). Lineage (NCBI taxonomy): Eukaryota > Metazoa > Chordata > Aves > Passeriformes > Passerellidae > Spizella > Spizella passerina. The sequence continues at coordinate 2,498 of WBNQ01089635.1, forward strand.
GCAGGCATGCAATTTTCTTTGCAACTCTCTTCTGTCTTCTACCAAAATCTGACAACACAGTCTTGTTACCAGAAACCAGTACAAATTTAACTCTTTAACTCCAAGGTAGCATCAAGAAGCAGGCATTCTTTATTTGGCTAGATTCAGGCTTGGGAAGCTTTTTTTCCCTTCAAGCCTTCCTAAGCCTAACTTGACTTCTTTGCTAACCTCACATAAATTCCTCACCTTGCATTAGCAACCATGTTTTTTATGCAGCTTAAAGAATTATAATGGCAATTATTAGTACAGTTACACTCACATGTTGCAAAAATTCAACCAGTGAGAGAATATCCATGTTCTTTCAGTGTTTTATTTAACCACCAATTTTCTAATCCTGTTCTTAATTCTCTACCAGATACAGCAACAGCTTTTAATCTCTCTGATTATCCAATTTAGCAGTTACATTTGAAACATGCACACAAGTGTTGCTTAAATTCAAATAACTACACACTCTATTTTCATATAACACCAATAAATCTAAAGCAAATATTTTTCCTAGGCTCATTTTAGTAGTTGCTTGCAGTTGTTCATTTTTTTTCAACAAATCCTAATTGAGTTGCATTGGCTAAAGTTTCCATTTGTCCATGTGTCCATCATAAGGAATAATTTTTTTATATTCCTTTCAAATTTGCATAGCTGTTATTTCCTTCCCATGTGTGTTCCTATATTTTTGTCAAATCACTGACTCAGACTCCCCATGGAACTGGATTTTCTACTGAGGTTGGTATTGGCAAGCAAGATGAATTCTGTTCTTCCAGAACTCTAGGCAAAAATACCAGTAATACAAATGCTCTCCACAAGAAATAACATAGAAAGCATTCTTGTTTCCTTCATATTTTCATGCATAAAGGATTATCCCCTAGTTCACAGTGACAGGGGATTGCTGGTTTGACCCATGTGGGATGAAGCAAAGGCTGTGATGAACCTGTCCCCACAGGGAAGGATTTCTTCCTGATGTCTAATCTAAATCTCCTTCGCCTTAAAGATACTGGAAAGGAAGATAAAGCTTGAAATCTGAAAAGCAGGGATTTAGAGGTAGTTCAGTAGCATGTAAAAGTACAGTTCAGGTGCTGCTTTGAAATGTTTTATAAAATAATGGTGATAACCCCAGGCTCTGAACAACCTGCACCTGTGCTTAAACTCCAGTGTTCTCAAAGTAAATTGCAAAGTTTGATTTAATAGTTTCAGTGCTGGAATTAACATAAATTCCTGTCTCAGTAAATTTTTGCCTTAAGAAGGCCTTCTAACCACTCACTGAACTGAATTATATTGCAGTTCAAGGGATAGTTTATGATTACTGCTAAGACCATGTGTTAAATTACTTAACACCTACGTCTCTATATTTGATTTGATATAGAGATTTATAAATGTTAAATATGAGGTGAGACATATAAGGGTTTAAAAATTAAGTACCCTACTGATGTTTATGATCATAAAAGAAATGTTCAAAGATTGTATTCTACTAAGAATATGTTAAATGCTATGCTGTAATAACATATCTTTCATTCTCAGAGGGTTTTTTTTTCCTGCAAAAACTAATCTAGACTTTTTTTTCCCTTGAAAGCTTACATTATTTTGAGGAAGCCTGGCAGATATGTCCATAATAAAATAGTTTTTCTGGACAAATGCTACGACTAACATCTCCAGACCAGAATATCTGTCAGAACTGAATGAAGCCCACTCCTAAATAATGAATCACGTCTCTGCATGCAAATAGCCAGACCTGCCACCCAGCTTGGGCATGGCAGCATTGGAAAGAGCATGTTATCTCTATTAAAAATCTCTTTTCAGCCTGTTGGACATCTTGTTTGCTCAGGTAATACATCCATATCTGCTTTTAAACCTGCCAGGTCCCCATAGCACTGCAGCTGAAATGGAGACATCCTCACAGTTTAGGAATTTGTCCTAGTTTATTAAAGACTGATTATTAGCCATGCATTCCAAACTGTGAGCAGCAATTACCAAAAATAATGATGTTGTATTACTTGTACAACTACCAGCATGCCAATGTAAGTGGTCCAGTACATGCTCTTCATCAGACCAAATATTCAAACATGATTCATGGTGTTTATAAGCTAGTAAATTTTACAGAGTCCTAGCCAAGCAGTGTTGCTAATTTGATATACCTATAATGAGCTGACCATCTTTCATTTTCTCTGAAGTTGTTTATTACTGTAATAGGGCCTCTTACTCATTACATCTTGTCAACATGACTGATGCTTAACACAGTGGCTAAAAGATTATTAAGAAAAATGGCTATCAAGAACATGATGGAATGAATAAACCCTTCTGCTGAAGGTGTCTTTTGGGGAAGAATCTTATTTCAGTACCTTGTGAAGATTTGGTTAATTGTTGCCACCCATATAAAAGATTCCCAGAAGACTCCAACCAAAGGAAATCAAGAGATGGAATGAAATTTGAGCAGCATAAAAATAACACTATAAGGTTTGCAAAAAGAGCAAGGAGAGTGAAATTATTTCAGCAGAAAGATAAATTGAGAGTACTGAGCAGGAACATCAAGCAGGTCTGCTCCACAAAACAGGGTTTGTAGGCAGCAGGTGCCAGAGGTCTTCTGGATGCCCCTCTGCTCACACCTTAACTCCACAGTGGCAGAAGACACTTCTTAAGTGTAGCACGATTTGCTATTTGCAAGTTCTGATCTACCAAAAAAAAAAAAAAGTGGCAGACTTGCAACATTTGAAGATAGACCTGAACACAAATTAAGCCACAACAGTTCTGTTCCATCTCATGAGCAACATTTCTCAGCGCAAACTGCTGCAGTGTGGCCACTTCTTTCCATGGGGTGCAGTCCTCAAAGGACAGGCTGCTCCAGCCTGGGAGCAGGGGCCCCTCTCTCCACTGGGTCTCCCACTGGATCTCTGCATCCCCCATGGATCCCCATGGGCCAGGGGTGGATCTCTGCATCCCCTGTGTGTAGTGGGATAAAATATAAGAAAATAAAGATAGTGTAGAAAGTAATCTTACCCCTAAGGAGTTTCAGCTGGGTCAATTATCAAAGATTAGTAATAAGCCTGACTTTAACAGGCCCCAGCTGTAACCAATGAGAAGAGAAGTGCTATAAGAGAGTGGGGTGGCTGGGTGAGAAGGGAACTGGGGTCAGTTGGCTGCTTTGTGAAAAGGAAAGAGTCAGTGCTCTGAGGAGCTGCTTATGAGAAACACCAAGGAGGTATGAAACTTTTGTGATAAGGAGACAACAGCATGGAACCCCTGCAATAAGATGACAACACTTGTGGATCCCCTTGTGCTGCAAGTGAATCTCTGCATCCCCTATTACTACTCTTCATGGGCTGTGGGTGGATCTCTGCATCCTCCATGGTTCCCCATGAAGGGGCACAGCTGCTCCACCCTGGTCTCACCATGGCCTGCCGAGGAATCTCAGCTCCAGCACCTGGAGCACCTTCTGCACTGACCTTGGTGTCTCCATGTTGTTTCCCTCACATGGTCTCACCTTTTCCTCTTCTCTAGTTGGAAAATTACAACTACCCCCACCTTGCTTTTGATTTTTTTCTTAAATCTGATGTTACAGAGGTGTTAACAACTTCTCTAATTGGCCTTGGTCAGCAGCTTGTCCATCTCTGCTAGACATGGTGGAAGCTTCCAGCAGCTTCTCACAGAAGCCACCTCTGTGACTCCTTTACTACGAGGCTGTGCTAAACCAACATAACAGTATACCACAGAAATAATTTAGGTTCTTTCCTCTGAGTCTTCCTAATTTTTGAGTTCAGCTAGCTGATTAATAGGCAAGGTATCATTATTAGCCATGCTATCATCATTCATGTTGTGTGAGGCTTACATTTCTGAGTGTTCAATATAAGGTGACTTCAACAAAGGTTCACAGTTATTTTAATACTGACAGGATAATCAGTATAATTGTGATTTATTAGGATAGTTCACTGTTCACTGCATTTTAATAACCTTTTTTAATCAGAATCAGGAATTGGGCTAACATCCTATCTAAAGGATGTTACTTAAGGGTATGATCTGAGGAATGGTATAGGTTAGAGTCTTATCTGCTTTAGTTTGGGTTACAGTCAGAGAGTAATGTTGAATTATTTGAACTGAGCAACTGGCACGCAATTAGAAAATGTGCTCTGGATTTATGGATCTGGAAACATAATGGGACCTAATTTCTCTCAAAAGTTTCAGAAGTGATTCATTTTGCTGGATTCATTAGCTACTGTTGTGATCTTAACAACAGATTTTTTCAGTGCTCATGTTCTCTTTGAGGCATCCTGCTGCTGTTTATGAACAATATTAAATCTCCACTGAGACAGTGCTTAGTTCACCCTGTGCTATTTTTCTGAGTACATGTAAGTTAAAGCTCCTGTTATGGACCAATTAACAACAGTGCTCAACCATCAGAGGATTTGTTAGGTATCACAAGGTAAAGGAAATTTACCTTGAGAGCTGCCCTGAGTGGTTTTTGTGTCTGTTGTTTCTGAAGTGTGCTGTCCTAGAGCAGCCTGTGGCACTGGTGTAACACACCCAATCCTAACCTGTTTTCCATGCAGATACCTGGGACTGTCAGGACAATGTGCAGAAAGACCAAACACAGACCTGTCACTGTCATATTTTCTGGAAAAATCTCTTTGCCCAGGATTCTTCTCCTGGGAAGGTGAGGAGCCTTAGAGAGGAAAAAAAAAACCAATAATTATCTGATTTGCTTCTCCTGTGTTTTGCTTCTTTGGAATGTGTTTGAACATTATTTACCAACAGGTGATTGTTTCATTGGTTTAATGTGAATTGTTTTGACTTAATGACCAATCATGGTCAGGCTGTGTCAGGACTCCCAGAGTCACAAGATTGATGATTATCTTTTTAGCTTTCTTAAGTATCCTTTCTCTATTCTTTACTGTAGTTCAACATAGTATTCTTTAGTATTATACAGTATCTTAAAATAATGAATTGGCCTTCTGAGAACATGGAGTCAGATGCATCATTCCTGCCTTCATCTGGGAATCCTGCAAACACACGACAGACCCTGGGGCAAAGGAGAGGAAAGTAAGAAGGGAGAGTTTCCTAAACACCCAGTGCAAGGCCTAAGGATTCTCTTCTTGAGACTCCTGGTGCAGGAGCCAGAGGTGAAGATGACACCTGCAGAGGTTTGCCTTTTGTAACGCGAGTTCCCTGATGGTTCTGGGTTCCTGCATGAACCTCTTTGCCATCCAAAATATTGCTGGATGTTTATGGACAGGAGCTGCAGCAGGGTTTGGACCACTGAGAGCTATTTTCTTGGCATGAAAAGAACTGAGCTGTCCTAAATTAATGGTGTTTCTCCTTGTGCCTAGGTGCACTAAACACTACATTATTGCCCCAACCCTCTTGTCCAGGTCATCTATATCCAAGGCCAAATTATACACATTTAGGTAGGAAGTTGCAGAGTGGATTATTTCCCTTTAGGCTGTGTTTCAAGAAGGGTTTGTCTGACATATTTACTTGTAGAAATGCTGTCAAGATATTTTGAACACTGACTCAGAATCTTCTGGCATACCAAACTGCAATAGCAGACAATTTCTCAGTATTTCCTCATTATCAGTAACAATTATACATTTAAGATTCTCGTTGAAAATCTGTTTTTCTGATTAATTTATGATATTTTAAAATCTTGTATCTATACTGGTGATATTTTATAAGACAATCCTTAATATAGTCTGGCAATTCCTTTTGCCAATCTCAGTCTTTTTCTCATTCCTTTCCAGTGGCTGTTTGTGAAATGAGCTCTCATTGATGGAATCCTGGCAGACTGAAACACTCTACAGGCAGATCATCACTGTTTTATGGTTGAACAGGGTCAGTGAAAAGCAGTATATGCTTGGGTGTAGAAGTAAGCAAGAACTACATTAAATAGACTTCCAATATGTTTCAAGTAGTGCTAGAAGCATTTAAAAAGTGGTATGTGGAAGACATAAAAGTGCAAATAGATGTATTTTGAACATTAAAATAAAATAATTAAATAAAATTAAATAAGCTTCCAAAAGCCCTTCAGCACAGCCATGCTAGGAGAGCAGATCTCTTGGTAGTGTTGTTGCCATTCAGTTTGGATTGTTGCTCACTTTCACAGTTTGTCCCAGAACATTAAGTTTCTAAACCAACTTGTCAATCTGATGTCATTGTAGGTAGCATTTGAATCATCCCATGGAATCTGAGAAGCTGCCTTTGCTTCTTTCTTTTTTTGTGTCCCTTGCTAGCACATCCTGCACACAGAAATAACCTCACAAGCCCCATCACTGCTGAACCTCTGAGATGTCAGTCTCAGCCATTTTAAAGTGAGGAGGGGGTAAATAAAGGGCAGATATCCTGGTACAAGGAAAGAAATCATAGGGCTGAATGTGACTTATCAAGCAAATTTTCAGAAGTAAGATGTCACTGAGCTGAAATTACACTCTGGTGAGATCATAGAATCAGAGAACCCCAGAATGGTTTGGGTTGGGAGAGACCTCAAAGCCCATCCAGTGCCACCCCTGCCATGGGCAGGGACACCTCCCACTGTCCCAGGCTGCTCCAAGTCCTGTCCAGCCTGGCCTTGGACACTGCCAGGGATCCAGGGGCAGCCACAGCTTCTCTGGGCACCCTGTGCCAGGGCCTGGCCACCCTCACAGGGAAGGATTTCCTCCCAGTATCTAACCTACATCTATCCTACTTTAGCTTAAAGATATTGGAAAGNACCCCAAAGTCCATCCAGTGCCACCCCTGCCATGGGCAGGGACACCTTCCACTATCCCAGGCTGCTCCAAGTCCTGTCCAGCCTGGCCTTGGACACTGCCAGGGATCCAGGGGCAGCCACAGCTTCTCTGGGCACCCTGTGCCAGGGCCTGGCCACCCTCACAGGGAAGGATTTCCTCCCAGTATCTAACCTACATCTATCCTATTTTAGCTTAAAGATATTGGAGAGTAAGGTGAAGTTTGAAATCTTAAAAATGGAGATTTAGAGGCATTTCTATTTCAGTAGCATGTAGAAGTACAGTTCAGGTGTTGTTTAGAACTGTCCTATAAAATAATTTGTGATAATAACAAGGTCCAATTTTATGTAATATTTTGATATTTTTTTTTTGTAATTTAAAATGTCTCACCATCTCTTCAAGAGAGAAAGACTTTTGCGTGAGTATTTACAGTATGAGCATACTCTGACTTGTAAGATGGAAAAATTATACTGGTTCACTATTACAAAAAAAAGCAAAGTGCTTTGAAAAGCTTAACTTGTGTGACACAGGCAAGAAAAAGACCAGTTGCATGTTCTCCACTCTGTCTTTTGATTTCCATTTATTTTTACCTACTAAAATCTATACATCTTTTTACAAATGATTTATTGCTTTATATTCTTCTAGTGAAAATTATATTAACCAAAACTCTCTTGTCCTTACATTGCTTAATTTTCAAATTTCAAGTGGTTATTATTATTTCATTCCAATTTTTAAATGCTGATTTGAAACATGGAAGAAAATTCATGTGGTTTTCTCCAGAAATAGCAAAGGTCACTATTGGCAACTTGGTTTATCTGTCTGGCCAGCTGGACAGTTACAATGACAAAGTTAATTCAAAAAGCATCAATTTATTGATATTGTCACAATTAATGTTCTGCTTATTTGAACTTTACATTTTTATTGCACTGGCACATTGATGCAAAGAATTCATTTTAATTTGCAGGACCAAGGCCTTTAAGACACTCTAAGAAGAAAAGTGTTCAGATACATTGAATCATAAATCTGCAATGTTTAAAGCAGCCCTGTTTGTGATAGTGACAAGAATGCCACCAATTTGTGACAAGTTATAGATTTCCTCTCTGCAGCAAGCAGCAGGTATGACATTCCAAGAACAGGTATCAATAATAAGCTTTTTGAATCCATGAGTGTTGTTGTGTTGGATTTAGGTGTCCAGGTTTCTTTGGTTTTGTGTTGCTGAAAGGCTCTTGAGGTATTAAAGAGTCTCACCCAATGACCAAAGAAGAAGTCAAGATTTCTTGGCTTTGGTTTTCAAGGTTGTTTATTTTCTTTTATCTATTACATTCTTTCTCTGAGATGTTGAGATCTGTCCAGCAGGTCGGGTTGTGGCACAGTGACTGCCCTTGGGGTGGTGTTAGCTTTTCATACTACAAACCACGTGTACTTTATTTATAATAATTTTCCAACACCTATCACCTATGTTAGACACTCTGTCTGTATTCTAAACCAAT
>WBNQ01089639.1:780-57877 GCA_013401375.1 Spizella passerina
TTATCCATATGGTACAGATGTACCATTTGCTGACATAAAAATTCTAAAATTAAGCAAAGGGCATGAGAGTACTTAAGTGCTGCTATGTTAATTTAGACCAAGATATTACTCTCAGTATCTGAGGCTTGCTTGCAACTAGAACATAGTGCAAATCACGTAATCACATCAGCAATTTCACCAGCCAAATTACATTTTATGGTTTTGTAATATTTTCTGAACAATGGAAAAATTAGGACGTTCTTGTTGAGAAACCATTTTTCACTAACCAAAAAAAAAGTGTTCTATCAGCTCTACCTTTTTTTTTAAAGACTCGGGAGGCTGAACAGGTGATAATTTTCTGACCTCTTGCCATCATATTATAAATAAATAAATAAATAAATGAAACTACAGGACACACATAAAATAAATTATTTATAAGGAAGGCCAAGAATGCTACCTACAAAATCACCTGAAAGTTTTTAAAACCAAAATAGGTGCTTCAAATTAAATGTAGTCTATATGCTTTGCTAAATAGGGAAAAGATATGATAAGGATACAAAATGGGTTTTACGTGAGTTCACAGTAGTTTTTTTCACTTTATGTATCAGCTCTTTAGAAAAAATCAACCATATAGTATAATTAAATCCTTTCTGCAAAAGTAGCATATTTACACTAGAGGGTGCTACTTAGACAGGATTTTAGGCTGCTCAGTGTCTTTGGAAAGCCCTTTTTCAACATTTGGGAAAAATGCACATCTGAAATAAGAAACAGATGTTTCTTATGGGACAAATTCTACTGAAATTTAAATAAACATAACTGAAATTTTATTTTCCACACACATACCCAAGAGGGACACTGGTCCCTTATGTCATCTCAGCTTCAGTACAAACTGCATATATAACTGCACTGAGGATATGTTAGAGATAAGTAAATATCCTTAATATTTCAATCTGTTTCTGGTAAACAAACTAATATGACACAGAAAATAGACTAACTAAAGGAATTTAAAAATAAGACCACGTCTTTTCATTAATGAGAAGGACTGAAACATCTGATGGAGTAAAACTAAATTAGTAGTCTATAGTACAAACATAGTGTTACTGAATGCCTGGGTGTGATATGACAAAGAGTTGCTTCACCTTACAATAAAGCATGAAAGAAGGCAAAGGGATTGGAAATGACCAAGAGGTTATTTAAAATAATTCTTCCTTAATTCTTCCCATGGTGGTGAGATTTGTGAGCACTCTGAATGTGTCTCTCTGCATCTCCAGGGCCTTTGGCTGCCTCAGGTCAGAGCCCACATGGAGGTGGTGCAGATCTTGGGCCATGGAGATAGCTGCTGCTCCCTAACAGCTGTTTGCAAGCAGGTTGGTATGGGCACCTTATTTTCTTATATGTCTAATCCAAAAATCTCTTTTGAACTTGGCAGGTCTGTAACAAGGTAAGACTGTGTTTGCCCTGCTCTGTCCCCATCTCAGAGACGCTGCAGCTCCAATTCTGGGACTCTACTAACACCATGATGAGCAGGTAGCCAGGGAATCTACAAAAACAGTCAGGAGGTATAGGTGAATGAAGTCTGAAAATACCTCTGGTTTGGTTTACTCTTTTCCCAAACACTACTGAACACTTTCCATTGGCTGAATTTGTCACTGATACCACTTGGAAGGTGTTATTATTCACAGAATAAATAAAATAGCCTCAGCTGTTTTATAGCCCCATTTAACCTCATAAACTATGTGGGAATCTGCAAAGTAAAGCTCAATAGCAGTTCCAGACATGTACTTGGAAAAAGAGAGTGAGTTTATACCTTGGGTTCTGCCCCTCACTGAGTCAGTGTTTCTCCTTGAAAATAGGTTTTACCAGAAGACCACCTTTTCCAGGCCAGGAGAAGTCCCTTCTGCTTTACAAATCCTGTCCTAACTATGAGAATCTGGATGTCCCATGAAATGAAATGCTTTGATGAAGAAGTAACTCATCACTCTTTCCACAGCTATTGCATCACTGCCCCCTAATGTTAGCTGGAAGGGTCCCCTGCTCCCAGCACTGGAGCTCCTGCTGCAGGAGAGTGCTGGGCCCAGCATGTGAGAGATGCCTCCAAAACTTCATGTACTCACACTTACTACTGCACAAACACTAAGTTTGTTTCTTGTAAAAAACTGCTAAGGAGGTGTTTTGTGTTTGTTGGATATCCCCTTCTTGTTTTATAAGTCGGTTGTATAGCTTGGACTAGCAAAAAATAGGGGATCAAATAAACAAAATGGAAGAGGAAAAGATAAGAAAGTGAATGGCAATAGAGAGAGGAGCATGGTGTCTTTTTCAGGTTGGTTAAGAAATAAGTGAATATTGCTCACCTGAGAAGCCAAAAACAATGATGCACTACTAGGAAAACTTTGCTTTTCAACTGAAATTATCCCAGCACCACAAAAGTGTTGACCAACTTCAAAAGGGACAAAGCACAAATGTATATTAGATTGTCATTTTTTGTGGCCTCTGGTTTAAACCCAGCCAGCCAAGCCAAGCCAAGCCAAGCCGAGCCAAGCCAAGCCCCACCCCATGCAGGTGATCACTCACTTCCCCACCAGTGGGATCAGGGAGAGAATGGGAAGTGTAAAAGCTAGAAAAACTTGTGGGTTGAGATAAAGGCAGCTTGATAGAAAAGCAAAAGCTGCACGCACAAGCAAAGCAAAACCAGGGATTGATTCAGTGCTTCCCATGGGCAGGCAGGTGTTCAGCCATCTCCAGCAGAGCAGGGCCCCACCACACACAGCAGTGACTTGAAAAGACAAATCATCACTCCAAACATCCCCCTCTTCCTCCTTCTTCCCTCCAGTTTATATACTGGGCATGATGTCTCATGGTCTGGAATGTCCCTGTGGTCAGTTTGGGTCACCTGTCCTGGTTCCTTCTCCTCCCAATCTCCCATGCATTTCCTGGCCAGCATGGCAGTAGGAAAAACAGAAAAGGTCTTGGCTCTGTGTGAGCTCAGCTCAGCAATAACAGACCCTCTCTATATTATCAACCATATGTTCAGCACAAATCCAAAACACAGCCCCACACCAGCCACTGTGAAGAAAATTAACTCTAAGCCAGCCAGAACCAGCACAGGGCAGATTGTCTTGTGCTGCCTGTGCTGCCTGACCTGGTATTTGTGTTGCCACAGCAAGGCACCTGTGATTCATCTGCTGGTGTTTGCAGTTCAGCAGGCAGCTTGTGCTCGGCTGCCTGCCATTGCTGCCTGCCAGCCCTGCGTGCCCCTGCCAAAGGCAGCACCCTGCCTTTCTGAGAGGGACCCCTGCAGTGACAAGGCATTGCTGCACAAGTGGACAGACGGTTAGAGGAGGAAAGGTCAAGAGGGGTGAGTTGGTCCATCAGTCCAAACTGAAGGAGTTGAATGCTTTACTGTGACTGTTATATTTTTATAATCCACTTTGTTGCCATAGGAAAGCAGCCTCTTTTTCATTAGTAGGTATAAGTGTATTTGTGAGTGTATAATAGACATCTTAGATTCCTTTCCTCATGTGATAGCAGACAACAGTCAGGTGCACTCATAGGTTCACATCACAGGGATCTTACATTGCTTTCACTTCTCTGTACTTTACTGCAAGGTTTGCCCATGTTTTGTTTGCCCTTGTTGCATTGAGTGTACGGTTTTGAGCTTCCTTAGCATAAAGTGTGAACAAATTCAGTGGATAAATCAATCTGAATACTGGAGCTGTATCAAGTTGTGCATCTTAAAATAGCAGTCCCATTGAATAAGTCTATGAGTAAGCAACTCCCACAAGCATGTGCTGCATTTGCTGTGTACTAGGAGTGTAGGACCCAGCTAGAATCAGAAGGCAATGTCAGACATTTCTGAGGGAGCTTCTAGAAAGAATATGTCTGGAAGGACAGTCAGTTGGAGTCGATTGGTCAGTGAAATTGTTTGGTCAGGAGATACTCAGCCAGCCAAGTCATTAAGTGGAAGGGGAGGGAAGGCTGACCTTCCTACTCTGAAGGGCCTGAAGCTGTGCCAAATTAGGCAGAATTAGTTAAGGACTCTCGTTCTCAGCTTTCATAGTTCATCAGTGATTCTTTGTTGTCATAGAGAAGTGGTGGAAAGATGGTGTGAATATGAGGGAGGAACCAAATAAAACCAATGTTAAAACAAGTGTGCGTACACACACACACACACATATATATATAAAATCCAAATGCAAATATACACATATATATTTTTATATGCATCTATATGTATGTGCATTTATATGTGTGTGTATGTGTTGGAATTTTGCAGTGTTAGCTTCTGACAGATACAGAGATCAATAAAATGTGTCACTGCTCTTCCAAACTGTACACATTGCACAGCTTGTTGATGCTAATATTCCTATAAAGATACTCCTCTGAGTGCAAGACATTGCAGTGTCTTTGATCAAGTGACTATGCCATTACCTCTGAAGACATGACCACATAAATCCGAAATTATCTGGAAGTAATGTTCTGTTAAAGCTGAAATAGAAGATGCATGTTCCCTTTAATTCTGGCTCGTAACAGTGGGTATAGATCCATTTGGACTGTGGAACTGTGTCATTTAAGCTGTATTCCACAGTGTGGCTCATCTAAACATCACAATTTGTCCCTATGTTCCCTCATCTTGCTACAAGTGCCAGCTGCACTGATAGCCTCCAGAAATTTTTTCATGACAGAATAGCTTGTCTTTTTCCCTGCTGTCTTTTCAGACAGACTTGCAAGATAAGATGTCTTTAGGGTCAGAACTGCTAGAGGTACACTACACACACACACACACACACATATATATATATATATATAATTATATATGTGTATGTGCAGCATTTTTGTCATGAGGTATTCAGTAATGTTTTTCTCAACTGACCTTTCCATGTTATGCTTTTCATTGGCAAATGTGACAAAGCTTGCTCGTAGATGAAGCAGAAAGCTGGGACAGGTGGCCCTTTAGCATCCCTCCTCTGTGCCTTCTGCTGCTATTGCTTTTGGCATCCTCTTGCTACAGCCAGGAGCTAGTATGACCTAAAAAAACCTTCACGCCATCCTGCAAAGGAAAAGGCTAGTGGGGAAGGAGAAAAAAACAAAGTGGAGGCAGCAGATTCAGGGGTGACTGACTACCCAAACACTCAGGGAAAAAGGACACCAGGGAGAAGCAGGCAGGAGATGAGAGACATGGAGAGAAGGAATCTACTGGATGGAGCAAGGAGAGGAGGTAGATGTGGAAAATAGACAAAGATAGCTGGATAGATACTAATTTCATTGCTATGGCATCCAAGTATGTATAAAATAGCACTTCTAGAAGGAGAATTAGGGTCTATGCAACTAAATTTCTGGGAGGTTTCATTAAAATTGTACATTGACTTTATATCTTAGCAGTTGTCTATCATTTCTTCTTCAGCTGTGCTAATTATTTGTAGTGCTTGAACAGATTCACTGGTTTTTGGAGTTTTTTTCCTGTAATTGCCATGTATCACAAGCAAATTCTAACCCATTAGGGATAGCTTTGTCTCTCTAAATTTAAAAGTGTTTATTCAGTTCCTGCAATTTGAGATTTGGAGACAAGCCTGCAAGTTCCAGATGCGATATTGTCAGCAAAATAGTTTAGAGGGTATTTTAGGTGAAACTTGGACATGTTGATAGAGCATATATCTTTTTGGATCTTCAAAGAATTTAAGTTAAAAGAGCCATCAAATTTGTCAGCTAGTTAGAGGTGTGTTTCAGCACTGGCTCCTCATTAGCCAACTGAGAAAAATGACACCTCAGTCTTTTCATAGCTGGTCTTAAGAGTACCTGGGTTTGACTGTGTGTGAGGCAATAAAAAATAAAATGAAAATATTTGCTTTAAACCCTTATTTTTGTTTTTTTAATAATTGCCTGTGAAGACTCACATGAAAGCAGACAGAGCTATCTGAGCATTGTTTACTCAGTCTTGGGATTGCATACTTGCAAGTATGCATGTCTATCTAAGAAGGATTCACAAATCTCAGTGAAATTTTTCCAGATAGGAGGCAGAAGGGGTATCTCTGAAGTATCAGCAAGCTGTGATTTGTAGAATTTCCTCCACTGCTACCTGATGATACAGCCAGGAGTTACTGGACAGTGCTATGGAGGGAATCTCTGTGTAGAGCACATTGCAGGTACGGATTTATTGATGAGATGGCAGATATTTAAGATACTCAGCTAAAGCACCACACAACTTCCCAGCTTTCTTCTCCTTGGCAGATCCCTCCCATAATCTGTGTTAAGCACTATTGTGCTGGTAAGTCACTTTCAATTAAATTGCTCTCTCCAATAAATGTTGACCACTTAAGAAAAGTAAACACATTATTAACACAGTGAAATGTATTGATGTGTAATCTGACTTCAGTAGTCACCTTAAGTCTGCATGAAAAGTACAGAATCTTCCTACACCATTCCTACATTAATGGGTTACAACCACAATTGCTAAGATAAAATAACTTGTTCCTATTTGATGTTCATTTTTAAAATGCACAGATTGTATTTCAGGGAGTGAAAGGTTTCTCAAGCAAAGCAACAGATTGCACAACAAGTAAGGCGACAGGAGGGTGTAATATAAAGTCTGTCTTCTACTTTAAATTCTATTTACTACTTATCAGTGTATGATAACCATCAGTTACAGCCCTAAATCGTTGCCCTGATGCAATTCCTCCCTTCTTGTTACATTCCCAAGCACAAGACCCGTCTCCCAGGGTGGCACATATCCTGCTAAGCACCCTTGTCCCATGCAGTCCTTCCTCTGCCTGCCACAGATCCAGCAGATAATTACCAATCACACCAACTATTACCAATTGCAGCGATGATGGTAGCTGATGATTATCAGAGGACTGCAGCCCTGGTCTGTGCGTGAGCGATGCTCGCTAGATTTCTGCAAAGGATGACACTAAAGCCTCGCCTATGCTGCTGACACCTGGGACCAGCCGTGCCGGTGGGATACAGCGCGCTGATGTTCCCGTGTGGCGTCGGCGGGATGGCACGCCGGGACACCGACAGCTGCACTACAGATCCCAGGGTGCAGCGCGTCTGCGCCCTGCCCCCCTCCAGCGCTCGGGCCCCGCGGAGCCCGCCGGGACTTGTAGTCCGCAGAGGCGGGCGGGCGGGGGCTCTGCCGGCGCGGCTCCCGCCTGCCGGCCCGAGGCCAGCCGCGCTCCCCGGATCCGCCGAGGCGGCGAGGCGGGTGTATCCCGCGGCGCCGGGCGCTGCCTCCCCGCCGCCTCCCCTCTGGGCTCCCCGCCCGGGAGCCGGGAGCCCGCCGCGCGGGGGGCAGCCGGCGGGGCAGAGCGGCGGCGCTGCCCGGCGGAGCACCATGCTGGAGTCCATCTGTGTCACCGGTGAGCAGCAGGAGCGGGAGCGGGGGCGGCGCGGTTCCCGCCGCGCCCGGGGCAGCCGGCCGGCCGCCAGCGCTTCCCCGCCCAGCGAGCAGGCATCGCCCGGGCGGCGCCGCGGGTGTCGGTGGGGTGTCCCCTGGGGACCGGGAAGGGCTCCACACCTGCCTGGCTCCAGAAGCGGGAACCCCACCGGTGTCCCCTGGGGACCGGGAAGGGCTCCACACCTGCCTGGCTCCAGGAGCGGGAACCCCCCGGTGTCCCCTGGGGACCGGGAAGGGCTCCACACCTGCCTGGCTCCAGGAGCGGGAACCCCCCGGTGTCCCCTGGGGACCGGGAAGGGCTCCACACCTGCCTGGCTCCAGGAGCGGGAACCCCCCGGTGTCCCCTGGGGACCGGGAAGGGCTCCACACCTGCCTGGCTCCAGGAGCGGGAACCCCCCGGTGTCCCCTGGGGACCGGGAAGGGCTCCACACCTGCCTGGCTCCAGGAGCGGGAACCCCCCGGTGTCCCCTGGGGACCGGGAAGGGCTCCACACCTGCCTGGCTCCAGGAGCGGGAACCCCCCGGTGTCCCCTGGGGACCGGGAAGGGCTCCACACCTGCCTGGCTCCAGGAGCGGGAACCCCCCGGTGAATGGGAGTGAGGGTGTCACCTGCGGGCCGTGCCCTGCGGTACCGGGAAATGCGGGGCTGACACCCGCTCCGCTGGAGCGAGGGACAGACCATGCAAGGGAGAATGCCACTAAAACTGCTGGTTATATCTGGTGCTTACACGTTTTGGCTCTACCTTCGCTATGTTCTCAGAGAAGTTAACAAATCCTTATAGGATGTGTGTATACAAACCTCTGTTATGACTGTATAACGATTATATAGACAGGTACGTGGTGCCACACAAAACTGGCTTCTTATGCTGTGTACAATACAGTTGCTGCTTGAAAACAGATGTTTTCCTCGTTTAAATTTGACATCCTTTCTTGTGTCATTACTTCAGCTGGCTCAAGCCACTGTTACTTTTCCACAGGGAAATCTATCTACAAGAAATCTGCTGGAGGTGTCTTGGTGTGCCCTCATTCAGTACCCTTGCAATCATAACTAAGATCTCTTACAGCTACTCTTTCTCTGCATAATTGATATGCTGTTCCATCTGTGCATGGATATGACTAGAGTGTTACTCCTGATAATGGGAACAGAAATAAAGTTCCATGGGATCGATCAGAGCAACCCTGGAGATACGCAATAGCCACTGCAATCTGAAAGGATGAGATTTTGTAAAAAATAGTTATTTTGAGTCCATCCATCAAATATTCCTGACTGCACCTGTATTGCAGAAGAAGCCAGAGACCTGCTTGGATGACAGTTTCATCCTGTGCAGGTCTTCCTGCACAGTCTGAAATCAGTGTTCTGTGATTATATACTGAGTTTATTACATCAGTAGGAGTTTGTTGTTTGATTTCATTAGAGCCAAGTCTTCCCTTTTATTGATTATTACTGTGCCCATGGAATTTAATTTGAAGGGCCCGAATTTGGAGTCAGTTACATAATACTGTATTTCTATATAGAAGTACATGTGCAGGAAACTGCTTGCAAGTCAGTCCATACCTTTTTTTTTTTTTAGGGGAGAAAGAGTACATCTCAAATAGCATTGTCATTTTAAAGAAGAAAATCCAAACTGCCAGTCATCCCTAAAAATGCATAGTTACTTATGAAAACGGACAGCTAAATAATTAGATATACAAGTTGGCTGATAGCTGAAACCTGCCCTTGGTTTTGAAGCTCAGAATTAAAAGCTGGATGACAGATAACACCTTTACAGGAGAAAAGTAAATAGGTGGATATTTTTGGGCAGGGAAAAAAAAAAAAGAGTCCTAGGTTAAATGTAAAAGTTCCCAATATCATACAGGCTCTAGTTAATAACTAAGATGCTTGTGAAAGTAACTCAATGTCAGTGTTTTTACAGAAACTCATTGCCTAATTCTGCTGTTAATCCATGTTCAATCATAGAGAGAGCTTCCAGTGCATTCTAGTTCAAGTTGCATGACAGCTTCTGTTCAAAACTGGAGTGTTTTTAAACTTCAAAGGGGTTTCCAGTGGTGAGGAGTTAGAATATAGGATTGTGGGGAGATTCAGTTATGCCACAAATACAAGCCTGTAGTGTTTGAGAGGCAGTGGAACGTTATAGGTTCATATACAACACTTTATGTTGCCTGCTTTTTTTCTGAATATTCTTTCTATAACCCTCTGCACAGACAAACCATACAGTCTAGAGCTCATAAACCACAGGGTGTTGTGAATCTATTCAAATTTTCTGAATATTGGAGATAAACATTTCTTTGTAATGTAATTGTACCTTTGCACAGTGTGTCAAAGGAAGAATCTTACTTGTCACATCTGTGTAGTTCCTTCTCATCTCACAGTTTCAAACTTTATTGCTTGTAAATAGATCACATACATTGTTTGCATTCCTATAAATTTAAAAATTCAAGTCAGCCTTGAAATGATTTCTGATTTTGAGCAAAAAGAAACTCAGCTATATTCTAACATGGTAATGGTAATCTTAAAAACAAAAGTAGCGGCTCAGACCATTACATCTCAAGGATAGGAGGAAGTTCTCCATGAACATATTTGCTAAGCACCTTAGTCACAGGTGCAGTTTGGACAGGATTTGTTCACTGTGCATATATAACCTGAGTGACAGCAGCTCGAAAACTGCAGGAGCTCTCTGCTATTTTAGAGCCAGGCTAGCCAGACAGGGATATCCGTGCCACAAATACCTGTCATTAACCTCATTCCACCTATGGAACAGGTATTTAAGAAGCTGCTTGGATAGTAGTTGCCCTGTTGTCTAGAGGAAGGTATTATTTCTACAACACACTCCAAAGGCTAGAAAAATGCTTACACTGGGATTTTACTATGCATATTATTGACTTATTAGCTCAATCCATCAGTTTCTAAAGGACAGAGACCAATAATATGACCTGGCTCCTAAATATAGCATAAAAATCTAACATTTTTTTCTAACAAATAACCTCTGACAAGATTAGGCAGTGTCTGCAGTGGTGCAATGCTCCAGGCTAGTGACTGGGATGCAATTTATACATAGAATGTGTTTCATAAGTGCAGAATTGTCATGAAATTTGTGGTTCCCACATATTCTCTGTTAGCACTCATGGACTCCCTTTGCCTGTACTGCTGTGACACTGGAATAACTACCTGTGTATAAATGGAAGTTACAGATAAAACTCCTCTTTCTGCAAAATGAAGCCTGTGGTATTTTGAATTGTTCTGTGACACGTAGTGCACTTGTGTCTGCAGGATGGAGTAAGTCCAGTACTGCCAGTTCCAACTGATTTCTTGACAATGATGGGATTTTGGCTAGGGCACAACCTGCTCTCTTGTGAGACTCTTGAGACTCACAGGGGTGGTTGCCTTTGGCTGGCTAGCTGCCCTGATAGCCCAGCTTATGGGACTGCAGACATTGAACACCATTGCACTCAGGAGTGGTAGAGATGTACTCTTTAAGCCCAAGGCCAGACCAAGTTGCCATTAACAGGAAGATTTTCTGTTTTTTGGTACCCTAATTATGACAAACCAGGGACAGGCAGCCCTTCTGTCCCCTCCTTGCTTATCCCTTGCCATCACATTGCACTCCCAGTGAGGCAGATTGTTGCATGTAATATTTCACCTGTGTCTCTAGGACCATGTTTTTATTAGTGTTGTTGCAGAAAGGAACAAGATAGAAATAAATGGAAGTAAACAGGATGGAGAGAATTTTTTAGGAAGAGACTGTATTAGTTTTGTTGTGGGTTTTGGTTTTTTTTTTGATTGCTGGAAGGCTTGTGCCTTTGTGACTGTTGAATGTTAGGAAGTGAGAACAATGAAAAGAATCCTGGTACATAAATGACATGAGGGATGTTCTCAAAGGTAACTAGAGCCCAGGGTATATGTTCTTTGACAGTTTTCTACTGGAAAAACAGAAGTAAGTCATGTCAGGAACGCATGTAGAACATGTAGATGAAATACAAAAGATAAAACCCATGGAATGCACTTCTCAGAACGCATGTAGTACATGTAGATGAAATACAAAAGATAAAACCCATGGAATCTGTAGTGTGATATCTGTATTCTGGTATGCAGGGTAGTGTTCCACCATAGCATGGTGGTTTTCAATTTGCCTTTTTCATATCTTTTAGAAATAATCTGTCCAATGGTATCCAGAATTTAAAAGCTGGGAATCACTGCTAAGCAATCCATGCAATTAATCTGGGTTGATAATCCATTCCAACTGGCTACTTTATAGCAGCACAGTATCTCAGTACTTTTTGTAATACTCAAGCAGGTTTTCAAGAGGCAGTGAATTTTTGTGCAGTGAATTTGTTTTATATTCAGAATACTAGACCTCTTTTTCAATCACCAGACATTGCTAATCATTGGAAACCCTTGGATGTAGTAAGTCAAGTTTCCTAGAAGACAGTATATTCTTAATTTGGTTGATGCTGTCTGATTTACAGATGTGAGTTTAAAATATGTTATAGCTTAAACAAATGTACTAGAGAAAGGATTTTAACTCTGGTGTTTTGCAACATGATTTTGACATAGTCTCAAATATTTTTTTCTCATTTGTTTGGCAATGATGTTCAGAAGACCTCTACAAAATATTGGAATAGCAGTTAAATGACTTCTGTGAAAACTACTTTGTTGTCTATTATAATATTTCAAATGTGCCAGATTACCTGTTGATTCTAGTTTTGAGCACAAATAGGCATGGAACAGTATCCTTTAGTCAGAAGAAAATTAAGGACACCCACCCTTAGTTTGGCAGCTGAAAAATCACTTTGCTACGAGATTGCGCTTATAGAGTAACTACAGATTGGGAACAACTATTTTTGATATCAGCCATGTGCATGTGAAACCTGCCAGTGCATGTTCAGCACTCAGCCACCATTTGTGACACTTCCAGGAGAATTCTGACTTAAGGCTTTCAGTGATTGTCTACATACAAAAGCATTTATTACTGGCCAGCTGTACCTCTTAGCTCTAACAGCTTGCTGTCATGGGTTTTTGCTATTAGATTGACACAAGCTTTGGGGGAGGGAGGCAATGGGTAGTTTAAGGTCATTTTGAGTTGTTTCCTTGAATTAAATTTCTATTTCTTTTTTATTTATCATTTCTTAGATACTTGTGTGATATTAGTTCTAATTGTTCCATTACAGCAGAAATTTAAGGCTTCTGTATTCTTTGTGGCTTTTAAGAGCTGGTTAATAGAGAAGGTGAAACATTAATGCCTCTGGTATCATGTTATTTCTTTGTCTATATTTTAAGAAGTAGCTGTGTAATTCCCAAGTCCAATTTTGTCTACCTAAGCAAAGTCATGTGCTCAGAAATTTAATATGTGTTCAGACATTCTGGAAACCTTAGGTTTCACTTACCCTTCTTAAAAGTAAGGATTCTCATACTGTAGCAGTTGATACAGATGTGAAGTCAGTCTCAAAGACCAGAAAATATGAGCATGGTCATCCCATTCTGTTATCCAAAAAATGCATCTCTCTTATGTATTTAGTTTGAAGTTGTTCTCCTTGTGATGGGGAACTGTGGTTTCTCACCATGACAGCTCATGGGAGAGCAAGATAAGCCATGTAGGCAGGTTGTCACGTATGTGATGAGAAAGATCTGACAGAATTTGAACAGGAAGGCCAAGGAGCATGCTCCTGTGCCAAGCATGGAAAGAGGATTCACAGACTCATGATGGAAGAAAACTGAGTTTGCATAGGATACACGTGCTTTAGTGAAGGGGAATAATCTAATGCTTCTACCTCTCTTCTTTCCAGTGGAGAAAACACCCTGGCTGCAGATCACTCATCACATGTTCATGCAAACTGGATCTCTGGTCTTTTTGGTTTTTAGGGCAGGATGTTCAGGAGAGCTGAGGAACACAGGTTGATATGGACAGAGGTCCAACAGCATGAAACAGATAGTCATGGTGCTTATGTTGGGAGCAAAACTGAATTTTACTGTGAAAATAAATCCGAAATTAAGCCACTGTTGATTTTTTTTCCACTTTGGAGGCATTTAATGATCTCTTGCTGCTGTTACCTTCAGAGTATAATTACTGTATGTAAAGTAATTACAGTTCAACTACATATTACTGGGGGATGAAGCTCAAATCCCTTTTGCAGGCTTTAATCATGCCACAGCCGTATCTCCTGTTCTGTGAATCTTTTTTTTTTTAGGCACAGAAGTAGGAAATATTTCTCTGTGGCACAATTTATTTGTACGTGTAGTTTCAGCTCACCTAATGTTCTGGGAAGAGCTGGTTGTCAAAAGGAGGGGTTAGAAGCAGTGAAGTGAGGTCACTTCTCTCTAACAAGCCAGCACAAATGTTAAATTCAGTTTTAATCCTCAATGACTTTTCTGTGCAGCCGGTTTGCACCAGGGACCAGTCTTCCCCAAAGGCTATGCCAGGGGTCAGAGCAAGAAAGGATGGTTCACTCTAATTAAAGAAACCTTATTTGCTTCTTGCACTTAGTCCGATTAATAATGTTTCTTTTCAAGTGTTTTTAAAGCTAGTGGTAGCTTGTTATGGTAGAACAACTTTGATTAGATAAAACACACACTATTGTCTTAAGGCTTTTCAGGAGTGTAACTAGCTGATCTCTCCAAATATAGTGTATTGTCTGTATTAAGACTGAAACTGTATTAACACATGAAACTAAAGTCTTTTAAACATATATTACTATCCATATACTGTTGAAAATTGTTTAGAGTGGCTGGCCCTTTCTAATATTCACACCCTTTTCTGAGAGTAAACTCTGTGAATCAGATTTTGCAGACGAGATCACACCAGACTGCTTGTATCGCAGCACAGATCCCTGTGGGACTTCACTGTAAACACTGCTCACATGCTTCTATGCAGTTTCCTATTTTTTAAGTTATTCTCTGTCCTTATAGAAAGCCTTCCTTGCATGATAAAGATCACTCAGCTCAAAACTATACATTTGTTAATGTAGCAGTAAATGTTCGTGAAGTCCTGCAGAGTGTTTTTTATAACAACTAAGTTCTTACCTGCCAGCAGTGTAGTTGTGCATTGTGAAAAATGCATGTATTTTATGACTGGCTTTTTGCAAATATTAAAATTAATATTATATGTGTTGTGTTAGAAAGTAATGCCGTATTGATTCTCTTAAGTAGTGTGTTAAATACAATTTTAGGTTATAAAAAGTGTTTAAATAGAAACTATGCTATGTAGGATACTTTTTTTAAACAAAGGACTCGCAGTGAGATAGCAGCCATAGGACACCTAAATCTTTCAGAGAGAAAGAATTTGTTGCCCTCTTATCAGAAGAAACTGAACTTCTTCCCGCCTCGAAGGCGCTGTTAGAATTCAGAGGAAGAAGTTGAGGATGACCAGACAGAATCCTGTATTTGAATGGAATTTATACATCATGTATGAGGTGTATGAATATGCAACAGGCTATTGTTTTTAAGGGTTAATCCTTTGTTAACGTGTGTCCTTTTTCAGGCTTGTGCTGCCCAGAAAAAGGTACCTGGATGTCCGTAACTCTTTGTCTCTATTGTCTCATATTGTCTTAATTCAAATTGTCCAAATTATTATTACTCTAATTGTATTACTATTTTATAACCATTTTATTACTATTAAACTTCTAAAATTTTAAAAACAAGTGATTGGTGTTTTTCACATGCATGGAGATGCAGGCATAAAACACTCATTTAGCTGGACCTTACAAATCCAGTCTAATTGTTCAAAAGTGATATACACACTCAGTTCTCCCCTATGCCTAGAAGTCAAGATTAATGTGACGTGACTGCAGTTAAGACATTTTGTGTTTCCTTTATGTTGCAGTTTTGAATCCTTAAGATTAGTTTCACGTTGTGAAAATCAAGTTTGTTCTCATTATTTCCTTTTTTTTTCCCCTAAATGCAGAAAAACTTCACTGGCCTAAGACAGAGCTTTCTAGGAAATCAGTCCTGAGTCTGGAAGTACATAAACTGAACCTTAATAATGAAAACAGCCTCCAGCATCCTCCTTCTGGCATCCTTAAGGACATTTTCACAACAGGAACGAGCAGCTACAACGTCCTTCTGCAGAGCAAAGAGGAGAAAAAGCACCACGCTCAGAAGCAGCCGTCCTCGCACCACAAGAAGCACCGGCGAACCGCCGCCAAGCGCCCCTGCAGCCCGCGGGGCGGCCGCGGGAGGGCGCCGCTGTCGCTGCCGGCCGGGCGGCGCTGCGGGCCCCGGCAGCCGCCGCCGCTGCTCGGCAATGGCCCCGCGGCCGCCGCCCTCAGCAGCGCCCCGGCCCCGCCGGCCCGGCCCCGCAGCAGGGCTAAGAAGCACTCCAGCCTCGCAAAGCCAAAGCAGGCCCCGGCCTCCAGAGGCCACGGGCAGGAGGGCGAGGCCGCTGGGCAGAAGCTGTGTTTGCTGACTGCGATCAAGCCGTCCAACGTGGAGAAAGAGAAGGTCAAGTTTTTCGACTCGGACTTCACGTACAATCCTCAGTTTGAATATGAAAACCCTGCTCTGCCAAATGTGTTAGCTAAGCACAGCCATGCGTCCGACAGATTTCTTAAGCAGGTAGAGTTGCTTTCATTCCCCTCAATTTCCATTGATTATTTCTTCCTACACCTACCTGATATTTGGCTTTGTTTGTAGCAAGTAATTTCTCCTTATTCTCCCCTGTGTCACAGCCATCTTTTATGAAAAATCCTTTCCTCATGATTTTTCCTC
Organism: Spizella passerina; assembly: GCA_013401375.1. Lineage (NCBI taxonomy): Eukaryota > Metazoa > Chordata > Aves > Passeriformes > Passerellidae > Spizella > Spizella passerina. The sequence goes on from WBNQ01089639.1 coordinate 16,847, forward strand.
CTGAGAAGCCGGAGGCCTCAGNAAGCCTTGTAAAACATGGAGTCAGATCCTCATCTCTTCTCTCATCCTTGGACCTGTGTGAGCACTGTCACACCCCTGCTCTTTGAAAGATGCATCAAAGATGAGAATGCACTAGTAGAACTGAAATAAAATATTTTTAATTAAAAAAAAATTAAAACCTTTCCGAAATTTACAGGATTTTAAGGGATAAAGGCACAGTTCCTTCTAAATTGTTTACATGAAACAGAATTTAAAGCAAGAAAGTTTTTGTAGGCAATGAAGCAGGATCCAGTAGAGGAAAAATACAGTGCCTAAGCACGCAGAGGAATAAGGCAGCATAGAAATCCTGCCAATCCTCTTGGTGACACAGGGATTGAGAGGGGATGGCAATTATTTGAGGTCATAGTTATTGGATAAGCATATGTTGATGTTACTTGTTTTAATCAACTTTGAAAGGGTATTTGGATATACATTAGACTCAATCAAACAGCTGCCAAATTCCATTCCAGAGAGAGGTAAATTTTAAGAAGACAGTTTTGGATTTTCATAACTTGCAGCCACACTGGTAACATAGCTACAGACATTTCCATTATATGTAACTGCCTTGGCTTCCTACCCGAATTACAAAAAACCTAAACAGCAAAAGCCCTGCTTTTAACTTTGACCTAAGTGACAAAACCCAGTGCTTATCTGTACAGTAGCAGTATTCTTCCCACTTTTGCTATTTTTAAGTGGTTTAGAAGATTTTTTTTTATTTTTAAATGGTTTAGACCTAATTTAGGTCTGACAAGCTTTTCTAAACAGAGACTCTTACGTATTCAAGTGATACTTAACTTGGGAAGACATCCTGCCATTCCATGAGTTTCACTTCTTTGCAATATGAATATTTCACTTAAAACTAAAATTCCTGGTGGCAAAGATACGTGAATTAAAAGGACTAGGGAATGTAAGAACTGATCCCTGACTTGTGAACAGACTGATTTTTTTTTTCTTCTTCTAAACCGAAGAATATACAAAAGTGTTGTTACCCATTACATCATTGTATTGATAGTCTCCATTTTCACACTGAAAATATCTGTATATTTTAACAACTCAGTTTCTGGGTCTTCATTAAAAATTTATTTTCTTTATGAGAAAAGGGAACAGCTGTTCTATTCTTAAAAATCATATTCCCTACTTCCAAACAATGAACTAAATTGTAATGACACAAATAAAACTACTCCTTGACTAGAGCTTTTTAATAGGTTTTCCTTTGATTTTTTTAGCAAATTAGCAACATAGATGACAGCAAATCAACAACTACTGATTTGAGAAACTGAATTTAATACAAATTATCCCTTTTAGCGTGGGCTAGCAGAGCCCTGGAAGTCCTTTTATGCAGGATGATTTTCTGGAGCAAACCTGTCTTTGGTTTACCCTTCTTTTAACAAACACCCATAAGTGTAAATATTGACTATTTCAAGAATTAATGATTCCTCAATATTTTTCTGATTTGTAACTCTACCTTTTTCCCTGTCCATAAAAAGTATGGGAAAATAAAGGCCCTGTAACAACTTTATAAAAGGCAGTAAAGGATTTAACATTCAAGGAAGGATATTTCTGCCAATTAACAAGAAATATGTAAATTGTTTCACAAGGCTTAGTTTGAGTCACTAGAAAAGCATGTATTCAAAGTTCAGCTCCTAAAAATACCAAACAAAAATACCTTGCACTTAAAAATGCCCAAACCAGGAGCTTTAACTCATCTCCAAGCCCAGCAGGTGTCACTCTCTCTTTTTTATCTACAACTAGCTTTGGAAATTTTCATCTCCACGCAAATTTGAATTTAATTTCATGCAAATTTACTATCCAGAAAAAGCAGCGTTAATCAAAAATTTTAATCAGGAAGTATTGTGGGAGCACTTGCTTTTCCTCATTGCTATTTTTTTCACGCACATCTTACTTGTCAGAAGAAACACATAGGTATCTTACAGGAAGCTCAGAAAGGATGACTTCAGTTGCAAAAAAAGTACTCACAGTATCAAGAGCTGGGTTTGCAGTAAAAATGCAACTGTGTGTAGTCCTCCTTTTTGCTACAAGAAGGTTCAGTTTTGTTGGGGTTTTTTTTGGAAGCATATTTAGCTTCTGTTTATTGCTCCATTTATTTTAGAAAGCCTTGGTAGCTGTGAATAGTTATTCCTATTTTTTTTCTATACAGGATGCTCATGGCAACTTACACTTGCTTGCTCTTTTATGAGTAAAAAGCTGTAAACCCAGCTCTTACTGACTGAACCCACCATGTTTATAGGGGGCTTTTAGGATACTTAAGCAAAATGAGCTCAAAACCTGACATTTCAGAATTTTACAAGATTTTTCAGTCATCTCAGAAATCTTTTTACCCACAGCTGTGCATAGCCTGCTAGGACATTGAGACAGATTGTGTTTTCTTATTGCCCTTTCTGCATTTGTGCATGTCTATGAAATTGGTTAATACAGCATTACTGAAATATGTCTGGAAGACAAATCACACTCTGCCCCATTTATTTACTTTTTTTAAAGGCAAAGAGCACTGAAAGTTTGCAAACCATTAACCCAGCAATGCTGCAGTGGGGAGCACACAGGCTTGTGAGCATCCTCTTTACCCCATGCCTCTGCTTAAATGAGAGCTTTTAAACCTGGGGCACAGCCCAACACTTCTATAGATTGACTTTTCACCGACATAGAGAAAACATTTTTGAGTTCGTAATGCATTTGAAAAATGCTAGTTTTAGTGTCTTCCTTCTCATACTGTATTCTGTTTATTTCTCCATATTTACATTATGATATTTTCTTCATAATAAGTATTTTCATGAGTCACACAATACAGTGCCTTTAGGGAAGTAAACTGGAGAACAGAAAACAGCACGCAGATTTGCACTCTTCAGGAGGATTAACATGTCTGGTATTACAGAAGTTAATTTTCTTACCACTGTATTTCAAGGTCACTGCAGCAGCTCTGTGCTCTAAAAGTTTTCTGGCTCAAACTACTTATCCCTCATTGTGAAGTTTCTTAGCACTCAGAGTGTTTGTTATTTTTGCTCAGATGCTAGAGGTGGCAATATTTGCTTAGAAATAGTTGTTCCCAGTGTTTGCAGAGCAGATGAACTTAACAGTTGCAATTTGCTGAACCAAAATCAGCAAGTTGTAATTTTAGGGACCCTGTTTCTGTGAATTGTACATGGCAGCAAGAATTGTATTTCTGTATACATTAACAAAAAAACAAAAACCCCCCAACCATTTCATCAGATGAGTGATCCTCCCACAAAAGAGTTATACGTCCTCTTCCCTTGCTATAAGAGTATAGCAGTTTTGAATTCATAAATAAACCAGTTACACCACATTGCAGGTGTTTGTGTGACACTTTTTAAGGGAATAATAAAGGTAGCCTACAATTAGCAAATTTATCAGATTTGGGGAAAAAATCTAGGTGGAGCAGGAAGGCTAAACAACATGGCATTTAACACTGAGTAATCCTTTACTATGTCCAAGTGATGTCACAGCTGAGGCATGTGGAAGATTCAAGGACATGACACTGTCTGCATAGAGCACATAATTGTAAAACACTTCATTCTGCACTAGTAACAAATTCCCCTGCTAACTAGGATTTATGGATAAGGTGTTCTAATACATAACACAAAGCATGTCAGGCCATCCAAGTGGCACAGGTTCTCAGGGTCTGACACAAACAGCTCTCTTCCTCTAGAAGGGACTCATAGATCACTTCTGGTGATACCACAGTGGGAAGATAGCTTTACTTCAGAGCACAGTCTCATACAAAAATCCAGTATTAACTTCAAATTTTTTCCAAAGGAATTTTAAAGTTTTTAATTGAAAATATTTTTACCAGCTCTAAATTACTTAAATGTGACCGTTATACCACTAAGAGCAAGCACGCAGAAGAAAAGGTCCTATAAACACTAAATAAAACCCCAAATACTACAGCCTGAGTAGACTAGAAACAGGTACTTACCTTCCTCCCTCCATTCCTCTTGACCCAAACAGCCACCATTTTATGGCTGTTGATTAAACTAACAAGCTCAGCATGGTACTAAATGTTACCTAATGATGCCCCTTGGAAGCTTTTTTCTCCCCAGCAGGTAAGTTACGCAGGAAGAAGAGCAATGGTGTGTGTCTGCCTTATCTGTCTTACAAATCTCAGCAGAGATTGCAACTCCTTTGCAGCAGAACTAAATGTAGGATGAGCTGACTCAAGCAGGGGGCTGACTCCTGGATCACTGAGACCCTTCTCTGACTTGCTTGCCTCACACTACTCATAAGAAGTCTTACCAGTACATATCTCTACAATAACTCTCAACCACTGAGCTGAGTTGCTGGACATGGGTGATTTGAGATTCAGAGACCTACTTGACTGTAAATAATTTGTTTTAAAAAGCCAACACCACCATAACCTAATCCAGTCAGTGAAACAGCCTTGCCTTGCTCTTGTTCATGTTTCTGTGTCATTGCTTTCTTGAGCATCAGTAGAGTTTGCTGTGCAAGGGGGCTTGTCTTATGAGTGCTATGTCTTTTGGCACTCTTTGGTAGTGATCAGAGGGATAATCAGAGATTTTAGGTAATATTGAAAAGAACAGGTGATACTACTCCTAACCAGTAACCTGGTACAGCCACATAGTTCTTCTTTTCTTCCATTTTTCACTTGTTGCTGAAGAGTTTACAGTTTGGCCTTAGAAGTGCAGCAGTACCAGTGTTCTGCTGGCCCAGAGGCTGGAAAATTAGCTCACAGTTGGATGCTGCAGTAGGCAGCAGCTGGCATGCTGGTCTGGATTTTCCCCTTTCCCAGCAAGTTCTTGCAACAGCTGACCGAGTCATCTCACCTTGGAGGCAGGTGCAGAATCCCAGATTAAGGGCTTGGTGTTGTAGTCAGTGCCTGGAAACCAAACATTTCCCAAACCATTTCCTTTCTGGAACCACCCCCAGCAGGAGTGGTTGTGGCAAGAAATGTCCAAACCAGGAGCATCACTGGGAATGGGGCTCACCCCAGCGTCAGGGCCATCTGCCACTCCCTAGGGATTTGTGTGCAATGTGTCTGTGTGTGAAGGCTCTCCCTGTTGTTTCAGTGCTTCCAGAGCCACACCTGCCCACTTGGAAAGAATTCTTGGGACTTTCTTCTGTTTCACTTGAAACAGAGTCAAGAGAGAAGGTGATATAGGGGTGAGCACCCTTCTTAGTAATCTCTGAATATCTGTTCAGCAAAGAGGAGGCTTAAGCTTAACAACTTTCTCGGTATGCAGGAGCTCAAACTTGCAACACAAATCTGGATGTGGATGGAATGCCAGGATGTGGGTTACCTAGTGTGGCACATAAAGAAGTTTCCCCTTGAAGCTGTGAACTCTGTCAGGTTGAGGCAGGAGAGGTTGGAGTGGGTCTGGGTTTCTTGAGGAGGAGTTGTGTCTGAGAACCTGCTGTTTGTATTGTATTGTTGATTCAAGTGTCTCAGCATTTAGGAAAGTTTCAACAGCCCAGGAAGGTGCCTGCAAGCAGGCAGGCAGGAAGAGTTAGAACTTGGGTCTCCTGACTCCCAAAATCATGCTGCCTCCATAGCCTGGAGGTCTCAGCTCCAGGGAATTTGCTTTTATAGACAGCCAAGCAGGAGGTTTGATGTGTTCAGTGCTCATCTTCTCACTGTTCATTGTGATGAGNAATTTCAAACAAATTTAGGCATCCTAGAATTTAAGTGGGTACTTAGTGTTTAGTCTTATGGATTTAATTGAAATTTAATATCAACAAGTTGTGAAGACAAATTTCATGCTGGAAAATTGATTGACAGATGACTTCTTCCAGAGTGAACAAATAAAGTTAATTAATTGTTCACAGAAATCCAATATACAAACAACTAGTAGGTGACATAAATATCTTAAGGATCTGGTGCCTGGCAGAGGAGACTGAAGAACTGTTACCATGAATTGTTCAGGCTGCTGGCTGAGAATAAACTTCCTGGGAAAAGGGTGGGAATATTTAGGTCGCTTCTTTAACAAAGGATTTTGTATAAGTCAGGCAGATGCCTCAGAATGTGCAGACACTAAAAGAATTATAAAACAGACAATGTTTTTAGAAGTTAAAGTTCATAGGTAATTTTAAAAAATGAAAAAATGGTTTGGAAAAATATACAAGACAAAGAAATACTGATCATTAGTTGCAATATTTCTGCAATATTTCTGTGGTCTTCCAGTAAGTAACATTTCCTTCATCAATGAGCTATTAGACTTTAAGGATATGTCTAGCTGTCGTTTATGAGTTTCAGTAGCAATTACTCAGGGTTGATTGGTTTCAACTTGAAAAACATTAGAGAAGGATTGTTGGTAGCTGTGAGAGATAAAAAATTAATCAAATTTTTGTGGAAAATCAGTCAGCCTGCCAATGTCAGAATTACATAGCTGTAGACAAATGCATTAATGAAGGGATATAAGTGTATAGTGTAAAAAGAGATTCAGTCTGCAAGATTTTCACTTTTTAATGTTAGTGGTATTTTCTTAGCAAGAACATTAATTTTTTAAGGTAGTGCCAGGAACTTCTATTATCAAGTCTCTGAAAAAAGCTATTCCCTGTAGCTGGACTCTTGCAGGGAAAGAAGTTATTCCATACCACATTTTTTTTAAGGTGTGTAATGATGTGCTGGAAAGAAGATAACTAGGGATGAGCATTTCACACCCCATCAATAAAATCTTCAATATGCATAGTCCAGATCATGGTTATGGGCATTGTGCTGAGCTTTGCTTTGAAGGAAATTCTTCTAGCAGCAATTCCTGGTAGATTTGTTGATACTACTCTATTTATCTCATGAAATAGGCCTTCATTTTGGGTGGTTTTAAAAAAGTACTGTGGTTTAAATAAAAAGTTTAAATGAAAGTTCTGTAAATAAAAGTTCCTGCTGTCTCTCCTCCTTTCTCACACAGACACCCATGGAACAAGAGATTTTATTGCAAGGAGACATTTTTGGTAGAGGTATTACTGTTAAAATTATAGTTACACATCTGCTTAATCGGTGTTCCTAAATTAGAACATGCCAAGAAATGAAGTGAGATGACAGTAATAGTTGATCTTTTTCAAATTCTTTGGAAAAACATAAAAAGAAACAAGCTGTCAAACTGCAAATGTCCTGGAGACCTGTTACATCTGTTTTACAAGGCAGTTGTACAACACTGCCAAAATTAAAGAGAAAATGGGTATTATTTCACTAGACTGATATCATCTAATCATTACTGATGTATGTGGGTCTAAGATGAGTTGATCAGAATCTTTTTTCAGTACTTTGGCATTAATGTACATCTGAAGATGGCATAAATTCATTGTGGAGCGTGTCAGCATGTATTAAATGAGTACAGCCTGTTAGTGACTGCCAGGGAGTTAAGAAAAGGAGGATTTTAAACTAAGGAAAAAAGAGAGATTGAGAAGGAGAGAAAGATTACAAGTGTCAGTCTGACATGGGGATCTTACTGCACTGATATTTGCTATGTTTTTTCATTTTTTAGTCCATTAACATTATGAAGCGGACCTTGCAGAAATATGGGAGCTATGAAAAATTTGAGCAGGCCACTGGAGGCAGCTTGCTAACCAAAAGTCGTATCTGGAATCATGTCAGGAAGTACATGGTGAAAGAAGGCTGTCTTGGTGAGGTAAGTCCTGCACTGGATCAGGAAAGAAACACTTGTGTGGACCTTAGACATTGGATGGACCCCAGAGACCATCTGGGAGGCCTTTCCTCCATAATCACAAGAATATTCCTTACATCATACTTTTCTCATAGCTAAGCCCAGTCTAGTGTGTGAACAATTGAAACGACACACATTCATTGTGAAGGCTTCAGTCATCTCTCTGAGCCTGTTTCCTGGTTAGTATATGCTTGTTCTTAAATTCTCTTCTTTTGGGAGTACCCAAGAACGACACCCTTCCTTCCCTCCTTTTTTCAGCTACTTGGAGACCAGCACATTTCCATTTATTCATCAGTTCTGCCATCTGTTCTCCTGTATCAAATTATTTACACCAAAGGAAAGAGTTAAGAAAAGGCCAAGAAAAATAAGCAGCAGCCCAAGAGAGTGATTTATAAGAAGCAACACAAATGAAAGTGACATAAGTGAATAAAAATGTCTGAAAGAACTTGTTGAGTTGGTTTAAGTGCTGTTTTTTCCTGGCTTTAACCATCTAATTTTTAGAGCCCTGTGAAAAAAAACCCTTATTTTCTATATTCAGAATTTTCAAGACCAGTTTGATGAAGTTACATGAAATTGCTTGGAAAAGTCAGATGAAATTGAATGTATAAAAAAGAGATTAATCCAAATGAAATCACCAGATGACAGCGTCAAAGACTTGGATGAGATCACTGGCAGTGAGAAAGAGGAGTCTGGAATCATAAGGCAAAAATTAATTTCCCAGAAACTAGGTTTAATTGGTAAACATAATATTATTAGAAGAAACTGCTAAATTCATCACACATTTTTGTGAGACTATGATTTGACAGTGATAACCAGACTTTACCTGGGTTTATAAGGGTGGGATTAATAAACTAAAGTTTAGAGCAAGCAGAAAAAAATGTATGTTTTGTCTTTTCCTGTGCTTTTATCTCCCTCTTCATTTTTGGCCTGGTTTGACTTCATGGCAACTGGATCCTACATCCTCATCCAGCAACCCATGTCCTTCTTAATGAAATGCTTCACTTTTTCTGTGAAAATAGGGTTAGTACATTATGCTTAGGATGGTCTAAAATATGAAAATACTCTCCAGCTGAAGAGGTGTTAATAAAGCTAAGTGGCACCTGTCCTTTAAATCTAAATGCTTTGGGATTTATCTCTTTTTCCTCCCTCTTAAATGTGAGTATTATGGGACTGATGGTTTCCTGTTGAAGCTGAGGGTGAGTTTTGAGTACAGGGAGGTGTTATATTCATGCCTTTGATCCCAGGGTCCTTTTTTTTGATACTAAAAAGTAATCTTTCTTTAAAGTAGTCTCCCTTGTACTCTTCTGAGCAGTACTGTTTCATTAGGCTTTACATGAAGAGGGAAAGGTGCTTAGTCTTTAACAAAGAGTTTCACTTTTCCCTCTCAGTCACTTGTTTAAAAAGGCTTTTTTAAGTCAAATAATAGAATATACCAATATGCATTAGTTTCCTTCTCTGCCAGTTTTTGTTTTTATTACCAGTTTTCCAAGAGAGAACAGGAAAGCAGGAGCTATTCTGCTGTGTAGAACAAAACAATGCCAGTATTCAATATTTCATGTAACAGGAGAAAATGTACACAGTACTTCCCCCTCTCATTCAAGTGGCTTTAGAATTGCAACTGAAATGCATTCAGACAGCTAATTATATATACACCTAGTCAATTTACGTGTTCTTATCTAGTAGTTTTCAGTTCTCAGTAATACTAAGATAGTTCAACACAGTTCAAAACCTGGTATTTTCTCTAATCTATTATGCATGCAATTGCTCCCTGCCCTCTGAATCTAGTCAGTGTTCCCATACTAAATTTTTCAGGCTTACTTTGGTCTGTGTTCACCCTTACTCACCCCATAGAGTCTGAGCTTCTGTCAGTAGCCCAGGTGAGCAGGATAAACTCATTCCGAAGGCTCTCTCAGGTGACAGCTGATCGCAAGACAGATTTGTGGAGGGCAGGGAACCAAAGAGACATGAACTAATGGAAGACCTAGAGGAAAAAGCAGGATCAGGAGTAAGAAGAGAGCTTTTCAGTTCTGCCTGAACTCTCTCCTCTCCAGATCGTGGTCCATCTCACGGAGGACCTGCTGTCGCGAGCCTCCATGACGGTGGTGAACGGCCGCCCCACTCTCACCATCAATGTCTCCACCGCGCGCGAGCACTGGCTGGAGGGCATGCTGAGACACGAGATTGGTATGAGCATCACACCCCTGCTGCAGCCACTGGGGAGTACTTGCATGCATTCTTACCTATGGCACAGTGGTGGGCCAGGCACTGGACAGGTACACAAGGAGGGAACATCCCTATGCAAAGAACCTGTGCTGGAGATGTGCTGAAGGGAGGAGAAACCTCCTCTTTCCCTAAAGGGAAGGAGAAACCCTTTGAAAAGGATTCCTAGGGTTCATAGACATTAGCATTTTAGGTCAGATCCAGAGTAAGCTTTTGAAGTAAGCCTACCAGCCAGTCCCACTTACAGCACTGAGGTTCCCATGCCAATGGAATCTTGGAGCAGAAGGAGAGTAATCCTTTCAGATGATGCTAGCCCAGAGGCTTTGCTCCAGGGCATACCTTCTGTGCTGTCATTGCTTAGGGACATTTTGCTCATTAGAGCAATTTTTTTTAACTACTCTAGAGTTAAAAAAAAATGAAATAAAAATAGTGTGACTGTTCAACCTCGGCTCCAGCCATGTCACTTTACAAACCTGTATCTGTCACGCTACACTGCTTGCAAATGTAGGCATGCTTTAGGTATGAAGAATTTATTCAGTGATCCCTAAACTGGTGTAAAATTGCTGTGGTTTTGCATTACAGAAGGTTGGCCCAGCCCTGTGGAAAATTTCTACAAATTTTTCAGTGCATCTGTTTCAACTAAGTACATAAAATATTGATAAACTTGACTAGTGCCTGAATAGCAACTGAAGAGTAAGCCTTGCAATTGCCTAGAACCACTGTTACTCACATTTTAGGAGACACAGCATCTTCCAAGGCTGCAGTAGTGCTGTTTAATCACCTTCAGGAGGCAACATTTCTGCCCTTTTACTTTGATTTTCCTTCCTGCTGTTCCCTACAATGCCTAGCCTATGCCAGATACAATTCAGCTTGTTAGACTTCCAAAAATTCCTTTTCAAAGATTTAGGAAGTCAAGTCCTCCTGATAACTGCATTACTTAAACATTTTCAGGAATTTCACTTGCAGTCAGCAGGTGAATATTTGCATGGTATATATATCTCTGACAAAATTGTCTGTTGTAGACATAACTGAAGTCCTCGCTTTTCCCAGTGCCCAGTCCTACCAGCTCAGAGTTCTGAAATGGGTATCTACTTATATATTTTATAACTTTTTGTTAATCATTGGATGATTAACATGTTCTGAGTGCCAGGTTCCTACTGTTCTAAGTGCCAGATTCCTTTTTTTTTTTTTAATTTTTTCTTTGGTTTTTTTTTTCAGGAACTCATTACTTTCGGGGTTTCAACAACAACAGCCAGCCTTGGTGCAACCGCAACGGCCGCAGGAAGCACGGGTTAAAGCCAATCAACCCCACAGAAGAGGGGCTAGCGAGCATTCACAGCGTCCTGTTCCGCAAAGACCCTTTCCTTTGGAGAGCTGCCCTGCTCTACTACACGGTGTACCAGGCCAGCCAAATGTCATTCAGCCAGCTTTTCCAGGATGTGGGCAAGTTTGTCAAGGACCCCAACACTAGGTGGGATTACTGCGTACGGGCCAAGAGAGGGTGGACTGACACCTCACAGCCAGGTGAGTTCCCTGTTTGTCTTCTCTTGTTTTGTACTTCAGGGGGGTTTTCAGAACATGCACAGAGCTCCCTAATCATGTCACACAATAAAACCTTTGCAAAAGGAAAAAATTGGGCTCCATTTCCTGACACCTCTGAAATGGGGTGTCAGGAATTCTGCTATGGAAAACAAGGCTGAAAGTGCTCATGGGTGAGACCTTCAAGCTGAATCAGTAAAGGATTTTTTTTTTTGGTGGAAGTGGAACATAAATGCAAAACTTTGAAAAAAATCATACTCACAGTTTGACCTGCTTTCTACAGATGCAATGTTGCCTGTGGTTATTCACAGGCCCTATCTTCTATGTTTGATTTCTTTTTCTGGCTAGTGAGTTTTGCCTTTAGCTAGTTTTTGGAAAGGTGCTCAAAGTCAGGGATATAAATATCTAGTTTTTGAAAATAAAATTGTTCTGCTCATAATGGCTTCTGAGAACATGCCTTGACAAAATGCTGATAGAGTGCAATGTATCTCCATTCCTTTCAGGCTGTTTCAATAAGGACCAGGTGTACTTGGATGGCATCCTCCGAATCCTGAGATACAGGGAATCCATTGATTTCCATCTTCTGACAGCCCTTGGAAAGGTGATTGAACTCATTATTCCCAAGGGTACAGTTTTATCATTTCAGCAAGCCTGCCTGTAATGAACTGAGTCATGGTGCTTTTACTTTGATCTAGAATTCTCTGCTCTGCACAGCACCTTCAGTTACACGGTGCAAATTGCAAGTATTTTGAGGTCCTAAAAATTTCTATCAGCTTGACCTCATTCTTCACTTATCAGATTAAGATTTTGTGGTCATAGTTCTCAGACTTTCCTACCTTTATGGGATACTACCTGACTTGCAGTACAACAGGCTGCCTTGGCCAAACAAGACAGGTACTAGATAAGGCAGTGGTCCTAGCAGAAAACAAAAGGAAGCATTTAACATTAATGCACCTCCCTTCCACCACAAAGAGTATTTCATACCTGTACACATAGAGTATTTCATACCCATAGAGTATTTAATCTCAAAGTTCTCTCACTTATGGCAGGTTTTTCTAAAAAATGAGGGGTTTATCCCCCAGAATAATGATATTTCTGCATTCACAAATTGAGAATGAATTTTAGGTCCATTCTGACTGTCATGGCTTGTTTGTCCTCAGCTCATCCTAAAAAGTGCAGAAATTTTGTCACACTTCCTAAACCCAAGGATTGCTAAGCTTTCACAGTTCATTAAGCAGGGTTCATACTCACATAAACAGGGAGTCAAATTGACTTGAGCTTGAATTTAGAGCTAGTATACCAACATTTCTGCCTACTTAGCAATCAATGGGTGATAAAGGGAAGGACCATATTATGATAGAGGGTTTTGGTCCACATTTGAGTTTTCCCTTTACTGTCAGAATCATCCTTATTGATAAGCAAGAGCTATTTAGGTAACTGAACCAAGTTAGGAAGCTTTGAAAATAAAATCACACTGTCAAATAAGTCTGCAAGTTTCCCTCAGAAATTTCCTTGTGCTTTAAGCCTGCTTAACTCCACACAGCTTCTGCCTGCTAAACCACTGAACACACAGTTCCTTTACTGCTTTATGCCTGTCTCTCTTCAGGGAGTCTGCAGGTTGTCAGGCCACTTGAAAAGCACACTAAGTCATTCCTCATAAAATTACAGATGATCCACATTGCATGGCACCCACATTAAGGGTCTACAAGCAATTTATTTCCAGCAAGGTAATAATTTATAAGTGCTTGACTTTACAACTTTTAAAATCAAGGGATCTTAAAATGTGTTCTGAATGGTTTAGCTTCAGACATCTGCAGTCAGGCTGGAAATTTGTGTATCAAGGCAATGTCTGTTCTCAGCATCACAGATTATTGAGGTCTGCAGAGATCTCAACATCATCTAGTGCAACTTTCCTGCTGAAGCAGTGTCAGCTAGAGCAGTTTGCCCTGGAACATGTCCAGTTGGGCTTTGAATATCTCCACTGATGGTGACTCCATAACCTCTCTGGGTGGCTGGTGCCAGTGTTTTTCCACCCTCATTGTACAGAAGTGGTTTTTGTTCAGATGGAATTTTATGCACTTTAACTGGTGCCCACTGCCCCTTGCCCTGCCAGTGTGTGCTGGTGAGAAGAGCCCCATTCCCATGTTTATACACACTGATGATGATTCCCATTGCTTTTCTCCAGGCTAAACAGTTCCAGCTCTCAGCCTTTCCTCACAGGAGGGATGCTCCAGTGCCTTAATCATCTTAGTGACCCTTCAGTGGGCCCACTCCAGTTTATCTTCTCATGAAAGAGAGAAGCATAAAACTTGCACTGGGATCTATCCTAGTGATTTATCACCACTTTAAATGGGGGATTTACTTAGATTTTTTAGGGTGGAATGGGAGGATCAGGTTGTTCCAAAGGGAGTATTAAGCTTGGTTGGCACATTTTCCAGGTCCTGCCTTCCTGTTGCTTCTGACATTACTTACAGTGTAGAAGAGTGTGGTGTGGATACATGCAAGCTGTTCAACATACCTAGAAGTGACTAAGGGAAACACTTGAAACCTGAGAAAAGGTGCTTCTTAAAAGGAGCAGTTTTAAAACTTCACAGGAAAGAATCAAATACAGGAAGCACTGCAAAATATTCATGTGGTAATTGCATGCAAATATTGTCAAAGAGAAATAGAATGCAGATATTGGGTGCACTTGAGTTTAGAATAACTACCAGAGTTTGAAAAAGTAAAAGCAGCAAAATATCACCTACTGTTGGTGTTTCCCAAGAAACACACAAGCACATTACAAAGAGCATAAGTAAGCCTGTTTTAGCCTCAAGTCTTTTTTATCTAGTGCAATGACTAATAAAATGTGGCAGGGAACACAACCTGTTTCCACCATAGGATGGGATTACATTTTTGATCTCCTCAGGATGTCAGCTTTGGTGGTTTTTTAGCAATTGCAAGGACTGGGGAAATGCATCCCATTCAAGCCATATCTCAGATTAGAGACACGTTTCATGTTTGCACAGTAACAGAAACCTCTGAACATACATATGAGGGGAGAAGGATCCTTTTTCTTTCTTTAGGCAGGAAGAGAGGTAGAATTTAATTGCATGTGGTGCTGTGTCTCCAGACTGAGAGATGGTATGGTTTTGTGGAGCTCCTTTCTACTTCTAAGTAAGTTAATTAGGTGTAATGCCACACAATCTTCAAACATCAGTGTCTTAGTGACTTGAATAAGCCTGGGCATGGGTGTCTGCTTTCTTAATTGGGTGCATCTTGTCCTTGCAATTAGAAAAGCACACTTGTGTACTCAGATGCAAACTGATTCTCCTTGTGGGCTTTGTTCCAATTATCATTGCTGAGATATGCACCTGTCCCTGTGGATCAGGTTTAGTGCAATCTGGATTGCACTGTCCTGTCTTTGCAGGAAGCCCTTCCCTGTCCCTTGCACACTGGTGAATCCTTCATGTGCACTTCAGTCACTGCTGAGTAGAAACCATCACCTGCCAAGAGGGCAGGCTGCTTCCAGGGAAACCAGGCCCTACAGGGCTCAGCTCCTTAGGAGAAACATGGGGCAAAAAGGTTGGAAAGAGCAGGCTCCCCTCAAGCCACCTGGCACAAACCTCATGTGAAGCGCAGTGAGGCTGGGGGCTTTGCCAGAGCATATGCTGCTGTCTGCAGGGCGCCCAGAACACACAGCTTGGAGACAAAGTGACAACCACACAGATTTCATCACACTGGACAGCTGCCCGAGGAGTCCTGCTCTCTGCTCCCATGGCAGCTTGTGCCCAGCCAAAGCAATCATCCCTTCTGGACTATCATTCACAGCATCTTGAGCTACTGTGATTAGAAGTCCTAGCTTTTAGAATCATAAGACTGTGAAGATAGAAATACCAATTTTCCTTAGGGAAGAAAGCTACCAGATCCTCTAGCTGCAAATTGAGAGTTCAGCACCAATACCCAGAAGGCTCTGATCCCATGAGGCAAACCCAGTGTGCACTCCACCATTGAATGAGGAAACAACCTAAAACTGGGATGCTTAGGTATTGTTCATGCTGTAGTTAGTTACTAGAGATGCATTTTAATTTAGCTTTGCATAAGCACATTTACTCATGAAAATGAAACAGTAGAGTTCAGGTCAGCTGGCAGCATGCATTTCCCAAACTGTTTCCTGTGCCATGCCTGTGCTGCCCTCCCTTTCTAGTTCTTTAGGCTTTTGCACAGCGTTTTTTCCATTCTCATGTAAATCTTTCTGCCTTTTTGAAAAGACATTCCAAGACTCATATGTGCTCCATCCTTTCCCTCTCTATTCCGGCAGCTGCTGTAGATGATTCTCATTCACATTCCTATAAGTCTGTTCACTGATTGAATCAAAACAGAATCAGGAATTATGAAGGCATTTGCTAAATTTACACTTCTTTTGCATCTTCCACTGGAGCACACAAGTTGCTCATGTTTTCAAACACTTCTCCAAGGTTTGAAATTCTCCTGCTCTGAAATATTTTCTCATTTACAGGAAAGAAATTATAGTAGCAGCAGAGAGACAATGGGGCTGAACTGCTAAATTGACCCCTGTCCTTCCTTACAGATCTCCTATGAGGACGTGGATCGCCTGAAAGGATTGGCTGTGATTGAGAACATGAGGGTGCCACACTTTTTGCAAGACCACACCCGGTACATGGAACACTTGAAAAAGATCATGGAAGTCAATGAGCTGACTGATGAGGAGCTCCAGGATCTCATAAATTAACAGTATTAGACATCCATTCACTTACTGTGTAAGGATGTGGAACTGGACTTCCCAGAGCTTGCAAAAAGGGACTCACGAGGAATGGGAGGGAAGAGTGGCCAGAATATGTGGAATTCAGAAAAAGCCCCTTTATGTCCTTTTGCATTGTGATTGTATACTGATTATTTTTTAAAGGGATTGTGCATTTTTGTAAAATTTGGCTTAGAAATTCCTCTGCAGTGATCTGTCCAACCATCTACTCTGTTTTGTATGCTTGGTATAGTGCTCAGTGCTGTCTCTTGTAATATATTGCCTTTTCCCTCCCAGGTTTAGAGGTGGAGGAAAGGAGACAGAGGAGAAATTCCCCCTTAGTTCACTTTTGTTTGCCTTATCTTTGGTCATAGCTGTCACGGTTCATAGCAATAGAACTGCTGTAGATTGTGCTGCATTGCTGTCTGCATAACTCTCCCATTTAGTCATCACTGCAATGAAAACAGAAAGTTTAAAAACAGTGCACAGAAGCAGGTCTTTGTGCCACGGGATTGAAGTCTGTAACATTACAAAATGTTTCAGGGTTTTTTTTTCAGTGAGAGGATTAGTATTTAAAAAAGAGAGAAAAGGCAGGTAGTGCTGTTTTAATGATTGTAAACGGGTAGCAAAGCTTTCCCTTTGATTCCCTCAAAAAGTTACACTGTTCTACGTCTTTATGTGTATAGTACATGTTTCAGGAAGCTGATTTCTGGGAAGGGCCTCCCTCCTTTGAGGACAAGCATAGCATGTCTAGGAAATTCAGCATGGCAGTGTTTGGAAGGAGGATCGAGCAAAACTGTGATTTCATGACCTATGGTTCTAAGTAAATTCAGGAACACAGGGCCACAATCCAGCACAGCTGACTTCTTTGGATCACCTGAGCCTACAGAGAGAGGACCAGCTCACATTTTTGAGCAGTGCCCCCAGAGCTTGCAGAGCTCTTTTCAGAAACAAGGTGTGACTGGGGGAGAGAAGACAACTCTCAAGTGCCCTATTCCTGTGTTCCAACAGAAGTGCTGCACCACTCTGGAGCAACTTTACCTCTGTTTTAACTGCTGGTGCTATATCCAGGACCAAGGAGAGAAAGCTCCTTGCAGCAGAGAGAGCTTTCTTTAGTCACATGATGAATAACTTAGATGATGCAGGAGGACTTACTACATAAGCTACATTTTCTGACTGGGGAGTATTATGGAATTAGTGAGGCAAAGTATTCTGACAAAGGGTTTTGTTTTAGTTGACAGAATTTTACAAGGGCTCCTCTGAGCTCCTGGGAAGCAGCTGTGGTCAGAGAGGCTGGGCACAAACTAGTGGGAGCCTTGGAAGTGGTTCTGCCCTTTCTTATCCTGCTGCTCTTGCCCACTGGTAGCAGGCCTGGCATGGGATAAGGTGAGTAGATGGAGCCAAGGTTTCCTCAACATCACAATTGCATGGACCTGAGCCACAGTATCCTTCCCTTCTTTCTGTTCTTTAATGTAACAAATGCAACAACTCTCCCACCTTATTTTGTACCAGGACAGAACCAGACATTGCAGTAAAATCTTGAGAACATGTTTCCTGATCTATAGGAAAATCTGTGAAGAAAAGGTGACAGCTGGCTAAGAGATCTGAAGGTTTATGAATAATCCCATAATAGCAGCTGCCTTTCAGATACTATTGCAGATTGTTTGCAGTGGCTGGCTGACTGCTGCAAAAAAGAAAATGCACTCAACAAGCATAAATTTACTAAATTTAGTTGTTTTCAAGGCAGGGACTGAGAACTGCTTGCAGCAGCCTTAATTTTGTGTTGTCAGTATTGTTGAGGAGCTGAAAGCCATTCAGCCTCTGTATGCTGTTCTCTCTTCTTTCCTCCTTCAGGCTGTCTAGTTTGATCACTGGTGCCTTGGCCTGCCCAGCTTTGTTTTGGAGCTGTGCAGAGCAGGCACAGAGCTGCTGCAGCAGCCTGACAGGAGCCCTTTGCAGTCAGTCCTGCATGTGTGCTCCAGCTTTTGGCTCCTTTGCCAGAAACAGCAAGAAAGTCACACATGACTGAAGTCAAGCCAAGGATTACAGCCAAAAGCTGTCTTTGGAGTGAACTGGGCAGAGATCATTTGAGCTACACTGTGGAAAAATCTGGCTCACTTTGCTGACCCTGGGGTATGCAAAAGGGACAGTCCTTTAAGAAAGGAACAATTTCAAACTGTTTTTATGCTGACAGGAGAGATCCCTGCCTTTCTCCCATGACTTTTACATAAGCAAAGTGGTTTTCCTCCTCCCACAGAAGTAGCATCTTACAATCAAAGTGCACGTGCATAATGTGTCCTCAAGACCAGGAGGCTGTGCTAGTCACACTTTTGCCACAAAATGCCATGCCTGCAGGCCTGACTCTTCTACACTCTGTAGCCCTAAACACTACTACAGGCCTTTTTGCTTTACTTGAAGACCTGCAGCACCTTTTTTTGCAAAGAAGTAGGTGCCATTAAACTTCCATTCTTCATTATTCTAGAAATAGACTTGCCTGGTGCAAAGTTTTGAGTTTGGAAGTGGTCAGCATCAATATGTAGCAATAGGTGAAGCTGTCAGCTTCTGGTTTTGGCATTGTGTCATTCCTCCTTTGTAAAAGTGTCTCAAATTTTGAAGTGTAGCTTCTGTAAATTTTCCTGAATTTTTGTTCTTCACTGTGAAGAGGCTGGTTGTGACTGAGTAGTGATCCTGAAGTTCTGTGATTCAGTGTGTGGACAGCAGTGAGCTCATGTCACTGCACAGTTTCATGGTGTCAGTGCTGTGTTGGCAGCCTTTCCTGGCTGTCTGCCTTGGTTGCTTTGATGTGTATCTATGTCTTGCTATGTTATTCCTATACAGAAACCTGTCTGGAAAAGCCTCCCTGTTTCACCAGACCAATTTTGAAAGGCATTTTATACAACTTTTACAAATAAAGACAAAATACTGACAGAGATGAGAGTACTGAAGTGTTACATCATGTTGTGTCAGAGGGTTGCTCTCTTCAGTGGCCTTGGCTCCACAGCAACTCGGACATCCTGTGTTGTGTGTGGAAGAAGGTCCTTTCTGACTCTTTTCAAAAACATCACTTAGGGCTGGAGTCATGAAGGGTCTGTTGAAGTCTTACACTGGGTATGGCTCTCCCTGCTCAGTCAGAAGGCCTGGCTGCTCATGAGAAAATTATCCTCCTATTTTCTAGGATATGGTCTGAGGCAGTGTTGGAGCCTCTTTGCTGCAATGCAATTCTCAGCACCATCCATGTGGGAAATGGCAACTCCAAATGTTCCATTTTAACACTTTGATCCACCCCCAATACCCCCCTCCTCTGCTGCTTCATTCCAGTGCTCTCCATCCCCTCTCACATTATAAAATGTGCTTACTTATCTCCAGGGAGTCCCATCAGCTCCTTATGGCTCAGCTCCTTATGTGTAAGTAAGGGTAACATTCAAGGGTTGTGGTTCTTTTTAAAGGAAATATTTTCAAAGTCAATTGCTAATTTTCTCTGCAAGCCTGCTAAGTATTATCACACCATATTCCCTTTCCCTTGCTAGGAAGTTTGGAAAACACAGCCTGAAATCTGTTCCCTTCAAAGGCTCCCAAACCATTACTGCTCTCCCTTGCCCCATGCGTCTCTGACAGCCCTCGTACAGCATCAGTAGGGTGAAACACAGCCCTCAGCCATCACTGGCAGGTCTGTTTCAGGACTGAATAAATCTCACATTTGTTACAGGTGATCTGCAGGACCAGTGCAGCTCTGAAGTTTTTTTGCAGCACTCAAGTGCCAGGCTTGTGAAGCTGGATGCCCTGCCAGCAGTTTGAGAAGCAACTGAAGCACCAAGGTTCTCTGAAAGGAGGGAAAGGTGGAAATCATTTATGCTGGAAACTGGGATGGAAATCTGGAGATCCATGAGTCAGAGTGGAAGCTGAGAGACACCTTGTCTAAGCCAAGAGAAAGGCAAAAGTAAACAGCTGGAACAATTCTTTTGTTTGGGTTTGTTTGGAGGGATTTTTGTTATTTATTTATTTTGCTGGTCAGTTTGGGGTTTTTTAAGGGAATAGTAATTTAAAAGTGTCTTAATAACTTCTGCAATATATTAACAGAAAATTAAGTTAGGGGGTGCTTTTCAGTATGAAATTTAAAATGAGTGTCTGAGATACAGAAGGGAGAATCTGTTTTGGCTTTGCTGAACAGTTAGAGACTTCTCACCATCTATATTAAATCCAGAAAATCTGGATATTGAATTTTAAACCCTTTCATTTTCATTGATTCCATTGCAGAAAGATGTCATCAGGACTACCTTTCAAGGAATATCCTTACTCTTCCCATTAAAATTGTCCAAATTAATTTTTTATGCTGCTACTGAAATGTTTCATATCTCCCCCAATCACACAGTGCCTCTGAGACACTTTAAAAATCTTTTTCTGAGGTGTCTGTGGACAAGCAGGATGAAGTACAACATTATTTCAGCTCTTTAGAAGAAGGAGGTGAAGAAGCTGAGGCTGAAGTTGGAACTGCACTGGCCGCAGCCTGAAGCGGGAAAGAGCAGGGGTAGAGAGCCCACAAACAGGGCTCTCATGAGTGAGCAGGGTCAGGTTGTATAGACATGGTTTTGAAAAGAAAAAATTCCTGGAAAAAATTCCTAAAAGAGTTGGTGGCAGGAGAAATGCAGATGGTGGCACAGGAGGGGCTGGCATGAAGCCATGGTACTCCTGCCATCCCCCAGGGTCAGACTGGGATGGACACCTCCCTGCAGGGACCTTCTCCCAATTGCACAGGGATCTGTGCAATTCCACTCCAATACAGCAGAGCTGGGCTCATCTTCAGGCCTGTCCCAGGAGTGCTCTGGAAAGGACACTTGGAGGGTCTCACATTTATACTTTAGGGCCCAATTTCCATCCTGTGGCACATTCCAAGCCACAGGAGATCTGTCAGGCTGTTGTCTCCAGCTTACTGGCTTATTTCTGTCTTGTCTGACTTTTGTCCTACTCTCCAGCACTCATCCATCAGGCTGCTTTTTTTCTAATCCAAGTCCTTCACATTCCATTTTATCCAAGGAATATATTCACTACCATATCGTGAATCTCTGAGCCTAGAAAGTAAGTAAATTCACTCCCACCCACCAAAAAATTCACAGGTGATCTGGAAGTCAACATCTTCTTCCTCTCCTCCTGGCAGTGTTTTAAAGCTAATCTGTCCTATATTTTTGATCTTCCCATAGAACTTTCAGCCAAGAGGCTTTTCCTGGCATGGGCAGGATATGTCACCAGAGGATCATGTGGAGAAGCCTCCAGAGGAGATTCACTCCTCCATCTGTTGTCTCATCTCTGTCCTTCCCCATTTTCCACTCTCTAGTGCACACTCCTCCAGCTCCCAGCACCCTTGGTCAGTAAAAGGAACAATGGCTGTGCACTTGAAGGAATCAAGTTAAGGTTCCCCCAAAGGAGGGTGTGCAAGGGTACCAAGGTGCTCTTTGTGGGATCCTGCTGAGAACTTCAGGCAGTAAGAATATGGGGAGGTAAATTGACCACCCAGCTGCAAGGCAGCTTCTCTTGTCTATAGACAAGGAAATAAGGAGGTCTGAAGGAAGAGCTTCCCTGAAGGCCACTCCCTAAAATCTGATGGGAAAGTGCTCTGAGACCCTGGTGCTCCTTGTGTTTTCACATAGTTTGAGCAGTGTTGCAGTTCAGGTCTGTACACATTTTTTTCCCCCCTTTGTAAATGAGGCTTTTCACACAGCTGATAAAGAGAACTTTGGACATCCCTCAGGCTGGGAACATCTCATTGTGCAGGGTTATGAGATGGCCAGAAGGATGGGTCATCAAAAGGTCATCCAGCAACATACTTCCTGTTAGTGTACACCTCACCTGTAGATACTTCAGAGTAAATCCTTTTAGCTACTTTGATTTTGCAAAGGAGCTTTTTTACCTACAGATATGGAGTTAAAAATTGCTTAAGGCTTAAAACCCTAAAAACCAGGTAAGCAGACAAGGGCTCTGTCTGTAATTGCGGTCTTGTCCTGCTCTGTGGAATGTAGGAAGCAACCCAGACCTGCTGAGTGTTGACAGTGAGAGCTGTGCTAGCCCTGCTGGCATGGCCCTCCAGTCACCCTGAGAGCAGCCAGCTCACAGAAACCTGCTGCTGCATCTCTTCTGGGCATGAAAAAAGCTGCTGAAGGCTGTTTCCCACAAGAGCCCTGATTCACTCTCTGTGTGTGACTCCTCCCATGGGGGAGAACTTTACATTTTGCTTAGGAGAAACAAAGAACATAAACCTCCTAGAAAGCTTTTCCCCTCTAGAAACTCTGTACAAAAGTGTTAAAGTCAGCGGCCAGGAAATGCCTGCATGACTTTGCCTTGCTTCCTGCAGCTAAGGAAAAGCTCATAACCCAAATATGGGACATTTCCACCTAATTTCTGAGTGCTTAAATTTATGACCTGACGTGCTCCCAGTGAACAGCAGCTGCTGACCCTGGAGCTCTGCTTACCATCGCATCTGGCTCCTGCCCATGGCCAGTATGCTCCATCAAAACACCAGGTTTAAAACCAAAAATCAACTCCATGTCAGAAGGCAGCATTTAGATGTCTAGCAAAACCTTGAAGTCCTCTGGACTGACCCTTTTCTGTAATTTTCTAGGAACACTGAGCACTGACTCCCCTTAGGGTTTAAGAGTGCCAAGACCAAGGCTGATTAACTCGTACAGCCAAGCCTCCACTCCTGCCTGCTGCATCAGGATTTATCAATCCACTGCTGCCACAACCTGGTTCTTGGAAGTTCATCTCCAGGACAGTTGTTTCCTTGTGTTTGCTCCTCAGAGGTTTTTCACAACTCTCCAAACCCTTCTATATCACACCTCCTTTTTTAGATGGCTTGCAACACTGCAGTGCAACAACACCACAAAGCCAAGTGACCAAATAGACATTTGTGAAGTGAAGTTCTTTTAAAAAGCCCAGAAGACAAAGCAGAGGCTTTCCCATGAAGCAAATAGGAAAGGAGAATAAATTGGCTGAGAATAATTTAAAAGCTTTCATTGTGAGGAGCAAAGAGGCCAAATGCTAGACATGGCCACCTCAGCCTTGTGAGCTGGATGCTGCTTTAAGCTTTTTCCAGAAGATGCTAAAAGGTAGAAACTCAAATATGTCCTTCCAGGAGCCAACTCTCCTGCCAGGAGGAGGAGTGAGCTCCCTGCAGAAGCCACCACAGTGAGGTCTCATCAGCCACAGCCACCACAGGGACCTGTGATGGGATGTGCCGTGCATCAGCTGTCACCATGTCCCCTGGCCAGGGGAGGTCTGAGGCTGGCACGTGTCAGCAGGGGACAGGAGGCAGCACTTTGCTGTAAGGAAGTGGCCCAGGCTCCATGTGCAGTGGGCAGGGAAGAACTTCACCAGCCTTCACTCTGCACAGCTGACATAAATGGCCTTACAAAAAATTAAACCTGGACCAAATCATTCTCTAGCCATTGGTGACATTACTAATAAAGCAGGACATGCCTCACAAACTTTGGTCTCCTGAGGGGACCCCAAGATGTGTAAGGTGTATCCACCCTTCTGTAGGAATGGTCCACTGCTTCTGTACCCCCTCCTTAGTTGCTGCCTTCCTTGGCATTGCCTGGGCACTAAAGCCACAGCCAGCTGGGCCAGCAGAGCTTGCACTAGGGGCATCTTGAAATAAAATTGCTGTTCAGGTTTGCTCCCACAGGAGCAGGAAGAACACAGCCACCACTTCAGCTTCTGAACAACTATACCACAACAGAAGCTCTTGGGAGCTCCAAAATCCATCAAACTCACAACCACCTCATCCTCCTCCAGGGTTGTCAGAAAAAAGGAAACTTTTGAAAACCAGTGAGACACAGTGAGGCACTGCTGATTGCCAACATGAAGTAACCAGGCACATACCTCATACAGATGCTCCATGCAAGGCAGAATTTCACCTGTAGGTATCCAATTCCTCCATCTTCCTCCCATCTTATCCCAATCCATCTTTTTACCCATCAAGTAATCACCTTTCCAGAGCTCTCCTCTGGGCTGAGGAACCTCTGGGCTACAGAGCAGCCTCACTAGCTCTCCCTACAGCTCACACATGGCTTATGAAGGGGGCTCAGCTCATTTCCCACACCTGCAGCCCCTGTTAACTCATGAGCAAGGGCCCCCGCAGCACCCGTGAGCACTGTCACCTGCTCAGGAGGCTGCAGGTGCTTCTCTCGGCTTTGGTGCCTCTGCACTTATTTACACACAGCAGAATAAATGGAGTCTGGCCTTTCCAAGTGTTATTTCTAGAACCATAAAATAACTTCAGCTTCCAAACAGATTTATTGCAGGGAAACAGTAGCTGGTACAAGAGAGTGAGTGTGTTCTTGGGTATATTACTGCATCTCACCTCATGGAATATTCATTTGACTATTGCATCTTTGCCTATATTTTGCAGTTATCCAGTGAGAGTTTTTTGGGGAATCTGGTGCTGCTCAAATTAAAAGAGGGCAGCAAAATTGTGCCCAATTGAAAAGGACAAAGTTGCAGCAAGGATTGAGAATGAAAGCTGGAGCAAGGTCTTCAGCTAGTATCTTTAATGACCAGAAATAAGAGCCTGCACCTTCCATTTTCAACAGGGGATGTTGAGCAACTAAAGGTATATTTTTGGGCTGATGTTCTGAGTTCTTAGTCATTCTCTTGACCTCTCGAAATATCCTTGAAATCTCCCTCAGTCTGAGAGTCACCCCCATGCTATGCCACCTTTTTCTGGGTTTAATTTTGCATACAGATAGAAAAGCTATTCAACTGTGTGTGCTTGCATGGGAATTTATTTAGTTGTTGAGAAATTAGTTATTATTGAGTCGTTAGAAATGAGGTGATATCTCAGAAAGTTACAGTAATAAAAGTACTGCAAGAATATTTTACTCTTTTGCTCTAAAACCCTCAGTTACAGCATCTCCTTTGGTGTGGCACTGCTGTCAAGAGTAGTGAGCCATGCCAGAGAGCTTTCCTCTCAGCAGCAAAATGTGTGGTCAGCTGCAGCCCAGAGCAGCAGGCACTGGGTTAGGGGGCAACTCAGCGCCTTTCACACTCTAACTATTTCTTTTGCAGTTGCTGAAGTGCTGATCTGTTTCCCTTCTAGGTCACTGGCTATTGATTGCTGCATGAAAAAGCTCATGTGGGTGGCAAATTCAACGTTCCATTCCTGGCACTGCCAAGGCATGGACTGAAGTGCCCCCACCCAGGACATGCCCAGAACCCAAACCTCCTTGGAAGCAGCCCCATCCCTGCCATATGGACAATGACCACATGCTGGATTTGTGGTGGTTGTGGTGAGTGAACCAGGCTTAGGCAGCAGTGAGGCTCAGGAAAGGATGCATGACTGCCTGGTCTGCCAGAGGGAGAAACTGAAACCCTTAAAAAAGTCAATGGACTTTTGGAGGTCAGTGCATCATGTGGGCAGCCTCTGCAGGGATCACATGAATATGGTTCCTCTACAGACCTCCAGGATGTTTCTCCCCAGTGCAGAACACCAACTCCTAGACAAAGACCCATGGCTACATCTCACTGATGCCAGCTGCAGGCACAGAGGACACAGACTGTGCCTGTGGGATGCCCAACAGGGAGCAAGGCAAAGGGCACTGGAGAAGTGGACCTGGCTATGCAGAGGGACAAGTTGGTGCTTTCCCAGCTCCTGGAAACTATTGGGCTGGAAGAAAACCCAACACTGAATGTTGCACCAAACAAAAAGACAAAATCAAGCTCCAGGAAGCTATTCTGGGGCAAAATGACCCTGCCAGCAGTGTAAGGAAGAGGGAAAGGAAGGATGAGGGGGTGCCCACATGGGCCTGCAGAGGAACAGTGTCTCTCCAGGCTGGGGCAGAGGCATTCAGGTCTCACTGCAGGTCACATAGGGACCAGCTCCAGCAGCTTTTGCAAGTGCTGAATGACATTTGAGAGTTGCCAAGAATGTCCATGGTGTCTCTCTTTTTGGGGTCTCTCTTATTAATTCAATTTACAAGCAGGCAAAGGAAAATAACCATCACCTGCCCTTCCCCCTCCCAGCAAAACCCTGTTCAGCTGCATTTCAGCAAAGAGCTTTTCCAATATTAAAAGTACACTTTATTTTTCTGTACAATTCTTATCCAAATCTCCAGGTGTGGAAATGTCCACCGTGTCCCTGGAAAAAGCTGCAGATTGTTCTGCTGCCATGAGGCTCCGTCCAGAACTGTCCAGGAGGGGCTCAAAGCCAGGACCACCAAAATCAAGTGCCGATGCTTTCTAGGTGCAGGGAGGAGAGCAGGAAGGAGAGGGAGGGGAAGGCAGTCCTGCTCTGCCGTGGGGTCATGAGTGACCAGAGCCCTCTGTGGGTGGCAGGAGAGGCACCCTCGAGTTCACGTCATCGTTCGTGCTTCGTGTGGGAGTCGCTGCGTTCCACCGTCACCCCATTCCCATTCCGCGTCACCTCCTTCCTGCTCCAGTCCTTCTCCAGGTAAAACTCAGCCAGCACGGGGCAGTGCTCCGAGGCCACCCCACCCCAGGACCAGTTATCGGGGATCCATGGGTTTGTGAGCCCTTCTCGCACGACAGCCCAGTGGCCTGCAGCAAAGAGAGGCACAGGGAAACGTTAGGTGACCGTGCCCAGAGCGAGCCTGGCCCAAATAAAGGGTACACGACTTCAGACAAGCAGCTCTACCTGTGAAAACCTTTTTCAAGCTCCGGCTGATCCAGATGTTATCCAGCGACTTGGACCCTTGTGGGTTCTTTGTGCTGATGTTGGTGAAGGTGCTGGAAGGGACCAGGTGGTGAAACTTTTCCTTCCTCAGGATGTCATGGTCACTGCTGTCTGGGGCCTGGTTAAAATCTCCAAGGATTATTACGTCTTTTTCTCCTGGAAAACAAGAAAAGTAGAGAAGAATGGGAGGAATGGACATCCATCACTCAAGTACAAGAGGATTAATGAAAAAAAAGGAAAAATACAAATACTGACTAAACAAAGTGGTTGTATTCTGAAGTCCTGAAAGAAATGCTGTTTAAAGCCCTTCTCACTGACTGTTTACTCATGGCAATTCTCTTCATGACAGTACAACCAACCAGTATGTATTTGATGCTTATTTTTAAATATCATCTCATTTATGATAGGGTCATAGAATCATAGGAAATGCTGAGTTGGAAGGGCCTCAAAAGGGTCATTGAGTCCAATTCCTGGCCCTGCACTGGACACCCCAAGTCACACTATGTGCCTGAGCATTGTCCAAACACTTCTTGAACTCTGGCAGGCTTTGTCCTGTGATCATTTCTCTGGGGAGCTTGTCCCCAACCACTCTCTGTGTGAGGAACTTTTTCCTAATACCCCACATAAACCTCTGAACTCAGCTTCAGGCCATTCCCTCAGGTCCTGTCCCTGGGCACAAAAGTGAAGAGATCAGTACCTGCCTCTCCTCTTGCCCTCTCGCGGATGTTCAAGATCACAATGAGATCTCCCCTCAGTCTCCTCTCCTTCAGGCTGAACAGACCAAGTGACCTCAGTGCTCTTCATACAACTTCCCCTCAAGGCCCTTCACCATCCTCATGGTGTTCCTCTGGACACTCTCAAAGAGCTAAATGTCTTTTTTATTATGTTGTGACACCCCAAACTGCCCCCAGAACTCAAAGTGAGGCCACCACAGTGCAGAGCAGGGCAGGACAATCCCCTCCCTTGCTTGGCTGGTGATGCTGTCCCTGATGCCCCCCAGGACATGGTGGCTCTCCTGGCTGTCAGGGCACTGCTGACTCATCTTCAACTTGCCATAGACCAGGAGCCCCAGGTCTTTTTTCCACAGGGCTGCTCTTCAGCCTCTCATTCCCCAGTCTGTGCACACAACCAGGGTTGCCCCATCCCAGGTGCAGAATCTGGAACTTGCCCTTGCTAATCTTCACATGGTTGGTGATTTTCCATCTCTCTAGTTTGTTGAGGTCTCTCTTCAGAACCTGCCTGCCCTCAAGGGAGCTGACAGCTCCTCACATTGTAGTGTTGTTTTCAAACTTAGTACTCCTTCAAGTCCCATGTCCATTACTGAAGATGTTGAAGAGAACTGGGCCAAGGATGGCACCCTGTGGAACCCCACCAGTGACCGGATGCCAGCCTGATGTCACCCCATTCACTGCAAATTTTTGGGCCTGATCTGTGACCTGGTTCTCACCCATCATGTAACGTGGTTATCCACATGTGTGCTGGACATTTTGTCCAGAAGGATACTCTGACAGACAAGCATTATTGAAGCCCAAAGATCAGTGTCTTTTCCTTGCTACTCCCTGTTAGTGACAAATTCAAGGACAAGCAGTTTTAGTCTCAGAGGTTTTTAGAAATATGTGCCTTTTTGTTCTGCTTTGTTTTTCTGCAAGAAATATCTTCTGGTTTTAACTTGTGTGAACATTTTAAAATAGATTTTCTTTAAGATTCAAGAACACTTTTGTGAGGAACCCAGGAAGACGCAGCCTTATGCTGGTACACACCACAGTGCCAAAAGTGCAGGGCTCATTCTAACCTCTGCATTAAAAAATCCCAAGGAATAGGACCAAGGAGCAGTCTGCAAGCCTGATGGCAGAAGATGAGGTGAGAAACCACACAGACACTCCCTGACTACACCAACTTTCTTTTGCCTGGCTGACTGAAGGGATACTGCTCAAGTTAGAACAGAAAATTACTTCAGTTATGTTTTGTTTCCAACCTTAAGAAAGCAGAATAGAAACTCCAGACCCCAATCTCATATCCACAATGTGTGCTCACTTAGCCTGACAGATGTGGATGAAGATATCCTACCTGTGCCCTTGGGTAAGAGGACAAAGCACACACCTCTCAAACCACTGCCAGAAATGTCTGACAAGACAACTGAAGGAGAATGTTGAGAGCTGACCAGAGATGCTACCAAGTCAGTACTTGGCACTCAAGAAGGATGGTGAAATGAGGCACAAATGCACAAAAAAAAAAATTATCCCAAATCTGACTTCAGAGAAGAGATCTATGAATAGCCTATAAGCTTTTTCTTTTCTGGGATTGAAGTGTGAGAGGGGATGGGGTGGACAGACTTTCTCTACCACACTCAGTGCTCTGGATAAACCTCCTCATTTTTTGCTGTTTGCTGTAGAAGTCGCTGTCCAGGAGAGGGAGCACAAGCTCAACAAAATCTATTCCACTCCTGTCTTGCAGTGCAGAAAAGATGAACTGGCAAGAGAGCAAGTGAGATTGAAGGGATATTACTTACAAATACTTCAAAACATGGTGCTTGCTAAGATGCAGAGGGGCAGTGAATAGTTAGTGAAAATATTTGTGGTTTCTCTGCCCTAAGTCACAAATCATATTGTAAATAAATGAAACTTAAATTCTATAAAGCATTCATTACAGCAGTCTTCCCACCTTTGAAGGAAAAAAACCCACCTGAATCTGAGTTTTTTAAAGCTCCATCAGAACCCACAAGAAAAATCAGTCTTTTTCTAATGGGATGACCATGCCTGCTGTGGGCTGGTAGTTGTGCATATATCTCTTGGCAAAGATCTTTTGCAGGATTTCTTTTTTGGCAGGACCAGGAAGCCTGAAGTGTAACTTTGGTCCTTCAGTGCTAACACATGCTTAATAGCCCAGGCAGCACTTGGCTCCTTCCATTGCCACACTATGTTGGAAAAGGCCATTACAGAAACCTCTGGAGCAAATCCTTGGTATTTAAAAATGACAGACAGACTGGGATCTTAACAGCAGTACCTTGATTATGCACAAACTCTAATCTATTCTATCCTAAACTACTCATGCTTTTTTTAGCAAATCTTCAAGACTACCTCCCTTACATGAAATATCTATGGAAAAACCCCACTGTACTTACAAGTGAAAATTTTAACTGACTGAAAATTTTAATCTTTCCATTCTGGAGAGGTTAGAAACAGCAGAGGATAAAAGATGCACTTGGATGCATGCTTGGAAGGAGGTAAGAAGTCAGCTTGCAGCTGACTGCCCAGGGAGAGAATCACTATATTCTTCACCCATTTAGAATTTGCATGCAGAATAACTAAGCATAAAATCATAACAAAGTGTAAAGTTGACAGACAGAATAGGCTGGAGCTTGTTAAAGAAGCTGAAACCCCATTTGCCATTGGTGAGAGAAGGGAGTACTTTTTGTTCCCCTCTGAGAGGAGCTTCTGGGGCTCTTCAGACTGCAGAGGAGTGGGGGATACATCAGGCAGCCCTGTGCTAAGCAAAGAAGAGCAAGCAACCAGTTTTCTAGCCAACCACCAACTTCATA
Source organism: Spizella passerina (assembly GCA_013401375.1). Taxonomy (NCBI): domain Eukaryota; kingdom Metazoa; phylum Chordata; class Aves; order Passeriformes; family Passerellidae; genus Spizella; species Spizella passerina. Next base: position 47,254 of record WBNQ01089639.1, read on the forward strand.
TCCCTTTTGTCCTGGCTCACTCTCAGCCCTGCTCCTACCTCTGCCAGCTCCTGCAACAACAACATCATGCATGCCAGCACTGCAGTTTCGTGTCTGTCTGTCTCCCAAGACCTTGACAGACATTCAGCCATGAGAGGGAAGGAAGTGAACCTGCCTGGTTGTTCCCAAGGGTGTGACTCTGTCTCACTGGACACTCCTGGGTCCCTCAGCAGAGGCAGGGAGCAGAGCTGCCCACAGCAGCTGCAGCTCTCAGGGGTCTCATGGACGAGCCCCAATGGCTCTCAGCCAAACTTAGCAAAAGTTCTGGAAGAAATCATGCCGTTGCTCATTATGAGGGATGATAACTGATCAAAAACTGCAATCATGATGCCCACAGTTACAGTCACATGGAGAGAAAAACAGAAAATAAGACAATCCTATTGGTGCTGTGCTGTGATTCTCCTCTTTTGGAGAAAATTAGTTTAAGACTGGCAGGGCTTGATTCTGCTCCTCAGGAGCCAGAGGCTCCTCAGCTAATGCAATCTGGTCCTCCTCCTCCTCCAACAGACAGAGCAGCAGGAGCTCTCTTAACAACCAATCTTCTGCTGCAAAGGTCCCTGACACAGACTGCACTGTCCACAAGGACCCAGAGCCTCCATCTGTTGGGACGTGGTGCCATAAAGCCCACAGCAGCCAGGCACGTGTCCTGTTCGTGACCTCTCAGCAGTGCTCACACATTCACACCCTCTGGGCCCAAATGTGCCTTGTGCCTTGTCAATGGAGAACTCCTCAGGTGAAAAAATAAGTCTGGTCTGTTTGCAAAGGCATCTTCAAATTCACTAAAGCACCGGCAAATTTTGGCAGTGCCTGCGGGTGGCTCTTGGCCAGCAAAGCAAAGCAGAAGCTTAACTCAGCCCTCTGCTGCAGTGGCTGAGCTCTGGTGTGCCAAGGCAATCAGCTGAGGGACTGACAATGCCTGCAGAAGGTCTGCAGTGCTGAAATCTGCCTCTCTGCAGGAGCTGGGAAACCCTCCTTTGCTTCATGGCAGGGCAAGGGGACATCTGTAGGACACACTTCCTGCCATGCCCTTTATCGTGCTCTGGATGATTTCCCTCACGAATTAAACAGACTCTTACATGCTCAAATTCTTCCTGGACAGAGTGACACACATATGATGAGAAGGATGTGATGTTACATTGGCTGCTAAGAAGTCTTCTCAGAAGTCTTGTAAGCCCAGTCCCTGATGCATGGGTAACCCATGGAATACGGCCAAGCCAAGTGGGAGAAGATATCACAGATTCACAAAATGGTTTGTGTTGGAAGGGACCTTTAAAGATCATCTAGTTTGAGCCCCCTGCCATGGGCAGGAACACCTCCCACAGGACCAGATCATTCAAAGCCCCATCCAGCTTGGACTTGAATACAGCAAAGGAGGAGCAGCCACAGCTGCTCTGGGCAACTTGTGATTCACCACCCTCACAATCAAGAATTTCTTCCTAATATCCTAATATCTCATCTAAAACTACCCTCCTTCAGTTCAAGGCCATTCCCCCTTGTTCCATCACTACGTGTCCTCGTAAAAAGTCCCCTTTCAGCTCTCTCATAGGCTCCTTTCAGGTACTGGAAGACTGCTGTAAGATATTCCCTAAGTCTTCTCTTCTTCAGACTGAACAACCCCAGATACCTCAGCCTTTCTTCACAGGAGAGGTGTTCTGGCCCTCTGATCATCTTCACAGCCCTTCTGTGNGAAAAACTGATGGAGCTTTGAGAGAAGACAGAAGAGCTGCTGCAAAGAGTTAGCTGTGAGCAGCTAACAGCCACTGCATCTCTCCAGTACTGATGAAAGGAAAAAAAGAGAGGGAAAAAGGATCCAGGACCCACCAATCTAATGGGAGAAATATGGAGATACTATATCCTACGTCAAGGGAGGCTGTGGATAGTAAACAATGTTCCTCAAATGCTCACCTGCTTCTTAGTAAGAATAAAAGAAAATAGAACAGGCATCTGTTAGCAAAATGGGAACAGAAACTCAAATTCACTGCAGTACCCACACACAAACCAGTTCTAACTGCCCAAATTTTGTGGACTAATTTGGAAGAAACTGAAGGATGGTGGTCATTTTTAGCATGAAATTCATTTTGGCAGGGTAATTCTGTACTTCAAAGTCACACGTGTGCACTACCATTTCCTTGGGAGACCACACCTGCATCCCACAAGTTTGGAGGAATCTGAATTTCTTCTTTTATGAAAGACTACGCCAAGAACAAGCATGCTCCAGTAATGTGCTAGCCATATGAAAATATTAAAACATGAAATAAAGAGAACACCAACAGTCTAAATTTAGATGCAGTGGAAGTGCTGCTCATTTGACTTCAGAAGAGCTACACATTTATCCCATGTTTCAATTCAGCCTTTGGGGATTAAACAAATGATCTTTTTGTTTACCTTCATCCTTTCCAATTTTAAAGTACGTGGACAAACACTTAAATCAGTAGCACTCAAAATAGCTCTGACTGGCTTCTGCACCTCAAAAGGAACTACAATAGAGCACGCAGAGAAACTGCAAATACCTCTTGAGTTATACAAGAGGGACATTAACACTTCCGAGTGACCAAACTTGCTGAGCTGGGCCAAGCTGAAAATCATCACGCGAATAACCTTGCAACCCTTTCACATCTTTCTTGAACAGTTAAACAAAGGGCTGGACTTTTTCTGTTCCAGTAACAAGATCAGTAACATTTAGAATCTAAACTGCTTTGTCCTGCTTCACAGGAAGTTAAACATAATTTGCAAGCTTCAAAGTAAAAAGCAAACTCACAGAAATGAAGTAAAGAAATCCAGCTGCCTATTTCAGGGCTCAAGCTGAGGTCTAAATTCTGGTGTCATTTCATCCTGGTGTAAAGCCAGAGCAACTTATTTCAAATCAACAAAATTATTCTACATAATACATCCAGGTACCAAAGCAGGATTTGGTTTCTTTTGCCATTAGCAGCCAACTGCGAATTTACATTGGGTTTTCCAAAGAGCTTCAAATTATTCAAAAATTAAATATATATAACTATTTCTCTTGGAAGAAAAAAAATAATTGAGCTGTGCTCTTATATCAGGTAGGTGTCATTTCCACAAAGCATTTAAAATAAGGTCTCAACTCTAGTGACTTTTCTTTCCTTTGGCAGAACTTGCTGTTACAGTAGCACAAAACCAGAAGGAGCTTAATTTGAAAAAATGGTGTCAAAGCCAGTAGGATCTCCTGTGCTGTTTGTGTTAATTAGGAAAGACTGTAAGACAATGAGCAAGGAAAAAGCACGTTTGTCACGCTATGCATCACACAAATATGGGTAAACACAACTGTGAGGCTGAAAAGGGTATTTCTGAAATGCTCACCGAGACAAAGTTCAGTCTTTTAAAAATTCCTTTGAATTAGGTAGTGTGCATGTGACAGCTGGCAGGAAAAACCCGTGCCTTACCTTTCAGAGTCTCCTGCAAACTCTGTGCACAGGCTGCCAGTTTGTGGCTGTCGTGGCTCTTCCCGCTGTTCTCCCCTGCAGAGGGCGGCAGGGCCAGGTGCAGGTTAACCACGGTCAGGTCATTCATTCCAACCTGGGGGCAAGGAGGAGAAATCAGTGCCTGCACTTGGGGAATGGAAGGTCACAACACAAAACCATGTGCCAGTTCCCAGCACTTCCAGGGGTAAATCTGGAGCAGGACTCACACTGCTGTGTATGTGGTGTGTCTTGGTGTGTCTCAGTGTGGGGAGGAAGAGGAGGGAGGCATTTGCGTTTTGCAGCTTTGTTTTCAGTAACCTCATACCCTCTCAGTTCTGGGGAAACTGGTTTGCATTAGCAAACAGCTTCCTTTCACCACTGTGGTGAAAAAGTCAGCAGAAAGAAGTCAGCTGCTTATGAAAATCAGTTTATGCAAAACCAGTTGTTAACAAGCTACAAATAATGTCATGGTCATTACAGGGGCTAATTACTGCTGTCTTGTGATTAGCCCTGCCTTGTCACAGAGACTAACCAGAAACTTAATGTACCTTGAAAGGAGCTGTTGGCTCCCTGCAATCTCCTGTTCACCCTCTGGGAATCATTTTGACCTATTTGTATAATCAATTAATTACTAATACTTTATTTATTAATAATTATTCAATTAATGCTTCTCTCAAAGCATTACCAGAGATGTCAATTTCCCTAAACTGGACCCTTTCATCACAGCCTGTGTGGAGATGGGCTCTCTCTGCTCGTATATTTGCTCCAGCATATGCCCAAGAACTGGTTCCAGAAGTGATTATGTTCTTTTAGATAGGTTTGGCCCTAGTGAAAAAGCTTTAAAATGGAAACTCTGAAGTGTGACAGCAACAGAACATAGGCCAGCCCAAGTCTCACTGAAGCACTGTGACTTAGACACACACATACTCATATATATATATGTGTGTGTGTGTATAAATATATATATGTAAAATTCATTTCCATTCTCCCTGCACTCATCCCTCTTTGTGGCACTGATGAATCCCAGCCCTGTGGCCTGGCTGCTATTGAGGATCCACTGACCCTCAGGTTCTCAAATATTCCCTTGCAGCAGGGTTTGCTCCCACGGGAGCAAGGGAAAGGACTGATTGTGGTGAACTACCACATGTATTAAGGTGCATTAAGCACCTATCCATAATCAAGCTATGGGTCAGTGATAAGAAGAGCCAGAGGCTTATGCAAATTTTTATCTGTGAGAAGGCTGTGTCTCTTTTCACCATGGCCAAATTCTTTTTGGTAAAAGTTCTGCAAGGTTGGAGTGGCACTGTGGCAGTTACCTTGAAATGTGCAAGATAAGGGTGAGGATATGAGTGCCTCCCATTGCCATTAGTCTGTGCAGTCTCCTGAGACGAGGCATCTTTCAGCTCAATGCCAGCTGTTGTATCCCAGAGGAAGCCAGAATATTCAACTCCCTGGAATCAAAAAGGAAAAAGAGAAATGACGGTCACAGGATGGTAAAAAAAAAACATTCTGCCCAAATGCAGCCCCATATCTATCTATCTATCTCTCTATCTCTCTATCTATCTATATCTATATCTATATCTATATCTATATCTATATCTATATCTATATCTGTATCTGTATCTGTATCTATATCTAGGCTTGGTGCCTGCCGAGGGCAGGAAGCCTAATTGGCTGTGCACAAGCATAAAGGAGAAACAGTTTCCTGGGCTTTTAGTGGAAGATACAGAGGACAAATAGGCTTCTTCAGTTCATCCCTACCAAAACTCCCACCAGACATGGGAGGAATGCTTCCTGGGAAGCTCCACGGACTTCACTGAAGAGTGCATGTGCCAAGGTGAAACACTTATCACTGCTACTCACAGCCCCTCACACCTGCACACTGGCTATTGGACACCCAGCTAATTCCAGCACTGCTCCAGTAAAGCCAGGGATTTAACAGTCTGTTTTATCTTCCAGAGGCGGAGCATGGTCAGGACCAGTGCAGGGCTGAAGGATGCTGCCCCTCATGTGAGTGTTTGGGGTGACACATGCCCATTTCCTCCGACTCCAGGCAAGGCACTGGATACCTCTGAGTGTGGTCAGCAATGAGGTAGTTTGTTACCCTCATGATTAATTGTCTAACCATGATTTTGGTGCCCTGAGGTCTCACTGGGTGACTGCTAGGGCTTGCAGCAGACGATGCTGTGCACAGTTGTTCCTTCTCCCCACGCTCCACACCATCTCACTGCTTTTTTTCAGCTGCAAGCTATAAATATCCCGGTCCCTTCAGTCTCTTAGTGTGAAATCTGGTCTAGACCTCTCAGCCCTATCAATTTCTCTGTCTTTTCCAGCTTGTATGTTTCATGCTCAGCTCTCTGCTCCTTTCAGCTCTGCTTCTATGATCTTGAATGGGGGTTTTTTTGGATCACTTCATGACGTGGAATTGGCATTTTCAGAAAGCTGTCTACGCTGGTGACACCAGCAGCAGTATCTAATTCAAACACTGTCAGCCTCTTCTCCCATCACCCAGACACCATTTCCCTTGGCATCATTCAAACTCACTTCCCTTAGCAAATCACAATTAAATCTATTGCAAGGAAGAGTTTTTTCCATTTCAGCTGCAATAAAACAGTGTTAACTGCTCCGCTGACTTCCCAAGAGCCTTGAAGGGATTCAGGCTGGTTCAAATTCTTTGGTAGCTCCTTCGATAAGTCACCTTTAAAATACTGACAAAATTATTCCACCAGTAAGAAGCCTAAAGTCTAAAAACTGATACAGGAAAAGATGTGAAATAATAAAACTGCTGTCAACAGCTGTTGGCTATTTCCAGACTCCAGACTTTGTATCTACATGGCAGCCTAAAGTAACTGCCTGGTTGAAATGCTCAGACTGTATGGAAGCACAAGCCAGAAGCACCATCCACCATTTTGTGTTATTTAGCCCCACACAGCATCCCAAAATCACCTTGTGCCAAAGATGCTGTGTCCTTGGGGTTACACTGTGTTACCTCACTGCATTTGTGTACACAGTGCTCAAACCTGATAGACTAACTAGCCCCAGAAAAAGAAGAGAGTTTTTGGCTTACTGAAGGGTTCTACAGCTCAGCCAGATTCCTGTTAAAGCAGCTAAAAGGAAGAGTCAATAGATAAAATTTCTATTCTTAGTCTGGCTGCACATTTCTCCCATAATTTGGGGAACTGTTCATCCATATATCCCTGTCTGTAAAACAAGGTGGATGAAAATTTTTATTTAGTTACCCTGTAGTCAAAGCTGCCATTGTTATCTTTGGAAGTACAGCTCAAGAAAGAACTGACCAAAGACTGAATTTAGCATAGAAATTCTGAGATATTCATTAATAATTCTTAGTTATAAAAGAAAAAGTGGAGGGAACAACTTTGAAAACTTTGCACAGCTATTTATATTCAGTGTTTTTATGATCTGGCCTAGCAAGAGATCCCAAAGGAAAACTCCAGCCACAAATAAAACTGTCCTGAAGGGCATTTACATTCTGCACTGCAATTAAGTGTGGATTGTATTATATTTTAGACACATTCAGACACTCTGTATCTTTCCAGACCCTTCTTGACTCTGTGTGTCTGTCTAGCTAGAGTACAATCCTTGTGCTGCCCACGTGGTGGGTTTTGGTTTGTTTGGGTTTATTTCCCCTCATTCTTGTGTTTTTCTCAGAAGGGCAATAAAAGGAGGTGCAGCTGCAGAAACATGAGTCCAAAAGCAGTGAATGGTGATACACCCTGATTTGGAAAAGCCAAAATAAAGAAATGTGGATTCTAAACAGCATGGCTATAAGACACAGCTGCAGCCACTTATTTAGTAATAACAGTGCTCAGAATGGATCATTCTGGATCAATAGATTGCTGAAGACTGCCCCATGTGCTAACAGGCACTACTTGTTATGTGACAGGTCTCAGATCCTGCTTCTGCCCACAACAACATCCACACTGCAACAACTGCACCATGAGAACACCCCTGTTCAGCAACAACAGTCTCCAGCTCAAGGAGGGCACTACTCTGGAAACTCATTAGCACCCTTAAAGGTGAAAGAGAGATTTCCCTTGGGAGAAACTGCTTTTGGGCACTGTCAGTGATGAGTGATGTCCAGCCAAGAGCAGCTACACTTTGAATATTGTCAAGGGTAGGCAGGTGCAGCTGTCACCACCTTAATAAATCAGTACCTCCCTGCAGTACACATTTAACCATANTTCCCAGAGCAGAAGATGCTGCAGGGAAAAGCACAGTACAGCACAGTGCAGATTTCAAAGGAGCCCACAGTATTTTTAACACCAGTGCTGAGGACTCTGGAGAACACAAAAGGTAAATTCTTCTAGGTGGGGATGCAGGCTGCAGGGCTCCTCTGAGGGCTCGTCACTTGCAAACTAGGAAAATGGTAGGAAAATGGGAAGCCCTTCCAAATGCCAGCCAGTGCAGCACCAGGGAGCAAGTTAGGTGACTTGTACAAAAAATGTCAGAAGTATTGCAGCCTGCCAGGGGAAAAACTCAGGACTTTTACCTTGTCCAAAAGCATGGCTTTTCATCTATATATCTGTTCTGCTTTTGTCCACCTCCCCCAAAAACACGCACACCAAATACACACAAACATCTTCCTCCTTACAAGTGTGCTACAGATATTCCAAAACATAAATTGTAGAGTCAAATTAAAAGCTATAGGAACAGCCAGCTTAAAAAACAAGAAATACAAACCTTGCCAAAAAGTGTTGCCTTGAACATTCAAAATATGTCCTTGGTTAGAGGGGGGAAAAAAAGCAAAGCCAAAGTTCAGACTTAGGGATTAATGTACCTTGTGTAGCTGGCCTGAGGGTTTTTCGGAAACAACACCCTTCCAACATCCTCTAGGGCCCTTCCACTTGCGGATGTTTGGCAGCGTCGGCTGGTTCAGCTCCATACAAAACTAGAGAGAGAGGAAAGGGGAAAAAAATAACATCAGCTTAGAGAGTTTTTAAAAAAATTTGCAAAATAAAGTGTGTAGTAAAGCATGGTAAGAGGCACAGAGGAGCACAGGCTGTGCTCTCTGCCTTCCCTGAAGGCTTGCAAAGGAGGTGGTCTGAGCACATCCAGGCTGACTCACCCCCAAACTGGAGATAAATAAAAACTAAAATAACTCCGTGCAAATCCTGCAAGGAGAACATTTATACCTCAGACCATTTTCTTTTCCTCCAGAGCTACTTGTCTGATTGGAAAGGGGTTTCCTCTGTGCTGCCTCCGAAGATGCTGGCTGCACCATATCCCACCCCTGCCTGGGGCTTCACAAACGGCTGCAGAATCCTCCTGGGGGCAGGAGGCCCCCATAGCGTGGCTGGCCCCACTCCAACAGCACAGCCACCAGCACGACATGAGAGGAAGGGTGTAGGCCAAGCTCAGTAGCTGGAGCTTTGGGGTTAAGGTTCCTCTGACTTTACGCCAGGGACACGTGCTCGATTTCCTCCGTGCATGAAGGAAGCAGCTGCACACTGCCACGCAGCTCTAGCACGTCTTTCTCATGCTTCCCAGAGCCACTCATCTCCTTGGGCACTGCTGAACAGCCACAGCACTCAGACACCATTACATGTCCCAGCTCAGGCTCAGAGCTAGAGGGGCTACATCCTAGTGCCCAGCAGGTCAGAGATACCAGAACTGTGGACACTGTGGAGAGCCCCTGAGTCTGCCTCTGTAACATCTTGAGATTGAAACAAAAGTAACTAATTAACTAAATAATTAAATAAATAAATAAGAAAAATCGTTCTGGAATTTCTGGGATCTGAAACTACTTGGTGCAGACAATATGGAATACTTTTTGTTAGGAGTTTTTCAAAACCAGGCTCAACAGGTGCTAGAGTCCTTAGCAAGGCTGATGTTGGCTCCAGGCAGGCTCTGGCTGAAAGCTGGCAGGGATAGGCAGCAGTAGGACACACTGGTTGTGGCAGAGGTTCTGGCTGTGGAGAAAGGGGCTGGGAAAAAGTCATCCCTGTGAAAGAGCAACAGGGATTTCCACCATGAATCATCTTGTTCTGGTACCGGAGAAACTGGGTTGAAATGCAGAAGCTTTCACCATCAAGAAGGATCCTCAGACAAAATCTTGGATCTAGAACACCCCTCCAGATCAAGCAGCAATTTAACAAAGGATTTGCAAGGCAAACAATTGCCTCATGTGCACAGTGACTCTTAGTCACACAGTGACTGGGATGTGTCTCATACAGTTTGAAGAGCTACAGAGCTGCACAGATAGAAGTATTTCCTACACAGATATCAGTAAAATAATGGGATATTGTTTTCATGTTTATCTTATGATTCAGAAACTAAACTCAAATCCTGATCTTTTGCTGACTCCCTTGTCTGCAAGTTCAGCATCCTGCAGGCTGAAGCTGTAGGCATTGATTCTCAGACACACACAGCCCAGGCACCCATATCTGCCTCAGAAGACCAAGAGCTGTTCTGGTTGCACACCCAAAGCAAAAATGCTTGGCACAGCTTTTAAAACAGTTTTCTGACGTACAGAGGTTGGCTGGGGCTTCTTATTCAAGATGCCACAGTAAAATACCACATTGTTGCCCATTATGCACCTTCAGGAAGTGCTGGGGCTGGGCTGATTTATGGAACTCAGAGGTAGGTAGGGTGTTTGCACAGCCTGGGAACACAGCTCTGCTCTCAGCTGATCACCAGGTGCTACCCAGCTAATACAATAAATCACAGCAGCAATAATTATTCACTCCTGATGCCATTCTGATGTCTTCAAACAGAGTGGATTTGGTCAATGAGTTTTCTTACACTTAAATAATTTGAATCAGAAAAACAAAAATATTGTTGAAATTAGGAGTTTAAATGTAACCTGACAAAAGACTTATCTCTAGGTTGCAGATGCCTAGGAGGTCCAGCCAGTATAAAGCATACGACAGGACTGAAAAAATCCTACAGAAACCATCATTTTATTAAAAAGAGCATCTGCAGTTGACTAGTTTGAATAGTTTGCTTCCTTCAAATTGATTTTTTTAAGGCCTTGATTTGACTTTGTGGATGCAAAAAGACGACAAATAAGATTACACAGTTTGTTCAGAAAAAAAAAAGCCCATTCTGGGTATGGCTCCAGCCATGGAGAACTTGGCCTAGAGCAGCTGATTTGAATCTGTACTCATTTTCCAAGGCTTACTATCACAGACATTTTTTCA
>WBNQ01089640.1:0-22241 GCA_013401375.1 Spizella passerina
CAGGTGTCCAACCTCAGTAACACACCTTTCTCTCCCAGGATTTGTTCATTGAAGGACATCAGAGTTAGTTTGTCAAAACTTCCAAGTTCCAGTAATTTTCCCAAGGTGTGTTCCTGCAAAAGGAGCTCAAGACATCTTGGTTTAATGCTGACTAAAAGTTATGTAAGGCTAAACCACTGCTTATAATTAATACACTAGTTATGATTAATTAAAAATAATTAATTAGAATTTAATTAATTTTTAATGGAGCAGTTATATAATTTCCAACACTGGGATTGGGCAAATTTGGGTTTAATTCTGGAGATTTCTGACTCAAGGCATTTAAAATCACACCTTTTTTAAGGGCTCATCTGCCAGGCCTCCTGAACCCCAAACTTTCAGTCTTTGCAGTGAAAGGCCATGAGGATGACTGAAATTCATGGATTTGGGTATCCAAATGACTGAAATTCATGGATTTGTGTGTATTTTCTAAGGAGGCCTCACCTGGCACCACATCAAACACAGATTGTCCCTGACGAAGTTGTTTGTGTGATATATCATGGTTTTCAGCTGATCTTGCTTTGTGGTTTTGGCTCTTTCTAAATGTCTCCTTGGTAGAAAAATAATGGCATCAATATCCTTTCCTGTTTGCCTTGAAATAAAGATTGAGTAGCACACCACAAAATAATACAGGAGTGCAGCAAAGCAAAACACCCCTCCAAAATAAAGAGTACTGTAAAGAAAGGCAGAAAGGAGTTTCAAAACCATAAAAAATAAGGACTGCGCTGCAAAAGAAACATTCTGGTATTTAGGACAGAACAGATTTCAAAAACTCAGCAAAAGCAGCCAGAATAATCTGCAGGAAGGTGTTATTAACATTTAAAACTTAGGGTTGATAATTCAACTGTGTAAGTGCTGCACATCAAGGTGCATAATTAGATGTCTTAATTGAAGGTTTGACTGATTGCCACAGGCAGCAACACAGCTGAAATGGTGCCACTGTAAGACTGGGGTCTCTCTGCTCTCTTGCCTCTGTTTTTCTGTCTTTGCTTCCTACCTGTTGTGAAATTGTAGGTTTGGATTTGGTTTAATTGCTGGGTTTAGACCTTCCCATACCTCTCCACGAATAGAAGAATTTTGCATGATTTTCTAGAGTACCTGGACACAAGGAAGACAAAAGGAGCTCTAAAAGCAACTTCAGGGTAGACCAGGAAGTGCTCAGATGACACAAGAGGTTGTACAAAAATTGGAGAAAGGAAAAGACACTCAGTACTGGGGATGGCAGGAAGAAAAGATAATTGGAACACTGTGGAAATGAAACTCTTGTTTAGACTTTACACTTCTGAATTTACACATTGTCCTTGGATGTGTGGTTTAGTCAGCTAAATTTAGGCACACCCTAATGATAGTTCTTTATTAATAATTAATGGGTTTTGCTACATATGGATAAATATGTTGTAAAAATGCAGTGAGAAATGTGCAGCTCTGGAGAAGTGAATGCTCTTGTGCAGCTGCAGCTGCCTGCAGCAGTCAGACACACAGATCTCCTTCCCTACAGATTTAAGCATCCATTAAATCCACTGATGAATCCCTAATTTTACACAAAAGCAGAACACCAGGTCAGAGAAAATCAGATCACTTTAGTTATCAGCTTGATAATACTTTTATTTGATTGTTTTAAGCAGAGTTAGTATATATACAAAATCATTTGGCAGAGTTTATGGAATTCTGCAGCACTTGGATTTTCCCTTGTGGGACACGGTCTCCTCTGTGACTGCCAGTCCTCTTAGGGTGGAATTTATAGTTCTGCAGACACACAGCACATGAATCAAGTTCATGGATTTCTTAAGCCTGGCCTAATCCTTGTTTTGAGGCTGTTAAAGACTCCACTTCACCTTTTCTTTATTAGTTTTGCTGTGATGTTCAGCTTATCCACCAGCCCCCTGGGATAACCAGTCTGCAAGTTCAGAACAGCTCCGTGATTTGTCTTTCAGGTGCCACCTTTGGCCAAACCATCCTCAACAGCAACTTTTAGAAACCCTGAGCATTTTCCAGTGCTGGCAATGCAGGTACTTCAGAGAAAACATCTTCAGTTTTCCTCTTGTTCTCAGTGTGAAACAGCTCTTGGAGCTTGGTTCTGCTCAGCTCTGCTGCAGGAGAGAGTTTCTCTCTTCTTGGATTTTTCTGGACCAGGATTAAATCAAACAGGCAAAAAGTACAATATTTTTGCCTCATATTCCTCATTCAATCTTTATCCAAAACCTTATCTATCTATCTGATATATAAATTCAAGCTATGTCCAGCTTTCCTTGGCTAATAAAAGGCAGCAAAACTTCCAGTGGACTAAAGAGAACTCCCATAAAATCTGCCCCATTCACTGAATTTCACATCCCCTCTCCCCCAGGCCTTCTGCCTGCTGTAACAACTTTATTTTGGGGAGAAATAAATCAGATTTCTTTCTGCCAGTGGCATCAGTGCACATCCCTGAGGCTGATCCCACTCCACCCACTGCAGGATTTTGGGAGGCTGTTCCTTCAGGTTCTCAGCCTTGAATAGAAAAAATCAGCCCCCTGTGCACAGCTTCCCTTCTGAGCCATGGCAGAGAACACCCTCTCCCTCCTCCTGGCATTGTGGCTGCCTGCAGGGACTTTTGTTTTTTCAATAAAAGCTTTGTCTCTGCAGGTTTTCTTCTTGCTGTGCTGATTTTCCACAATTCCATGTTTCTCTGGGTGATCCAGGCTGATTTTAAGCAAATTACTCAGTCCTACCATAGCCTTTCAGCTTAGGGAGTGAAAGAAATAAATTGGTATTTGAGCTGTCTGCTTAAGACAAAATAAAGATTTCCTGGGTTTGCAGCATGCAGCTTTAAAGCCTGTGCATCCTAGAATGTCTTGTGTAAATCTGTGGGAAATAGTAAATGCAAAAAGATTTCTAGAAAGCTGTAAAAGCAGGCTTTAGAAACAGAAAGAATGCAAAACTCAGAATTAGCTGTAGCTGCAAAGTCTGAAAGTAGAAAAAGTTACAGTAGTACAGTAAATAAGGACATGAAACAATAGCTGGAATTTCAGGCTTAGCTAAGATGGATTTTAAGACTGCCAAAAAATATGCTTAACAAGACAGAAGAAGGTTTTAAGCTTGATAATAAAGTATTGTGCATTGTTAATAGAATATACAAGAAAGCATTGTGTGAAGTAGGTGTAGGAGTGCTTTTCATATTGGCTGTGCAAATCTACACATTTTCCTGTCTCCTGGAAAAATCTGAGCCTGTGCCATGTTTTATCTGCAGTTTCCAGAAAACTGTGTGGATTTAGGGGAGTCAAAATGCACTCTGCATGCACCCTCCAGGAAGTTTTGAGCCAGAATTATGATTTCCTCTTGCTCCTTTCCTGTTGGAACCCTGGTTACTGAGAATTTGAGACTTTCTGTGCTGCCAGGCACTGACCCCCAAGAGAACACTGCATTGACCTGAGGCNGTGTCATTTCTTAATTGGAGAATTTAGCCTTAAAAGGCCTTGGAGAGAGAGACAGGGCTCCATTTTTAGTTTGTTAAAGGGCTGCAGAACTCAGGGTTTGTGAGACTGTAACAGAGATAAGAACTGATAAACATCTGAGTCCCAACAAGAAATACCCTCTCACATTTAATCCCAACCCTGGCAAAAAAAATGCAGCTAAAATTTGACACTTTACACCACTTTGATAACACAAAACAGCCACATGGCTGAAAATTTCCTTCACCAAAGGAATTTAGAGGTTGGTGGCTAACTCTGCCACTGGTGGAAAAATCTCCCAGTCCTGCAAATCAGCAGGAATAGAACCATCATGAAGGATATATTTAAATATATCCCTAATAGAAATCTGTGTTGTCACTACAAGGCCTTGTAGACTTGGCTGATTGAACCAGGTGAGTGATTTACAACCAGCATCAATAAACTGCCTCTCTTGAGTGCCTTTTCTATTCAGGATAAAGACTTTGTTCCCACAACCACTGGGAATGGTTTTATTTACACCTGAGAATCCCACAAGAGGGAAGGAGATTTTCTGTGAGCCTTCTTAAGATCATAATTGTTGATGGGATTTGTCTTGCCTGACTGCCAGGCTGATGTCTCATGTAAGGCAATTATCAGAGTTTCTTCCATGAGACAGAAACTGGCACTTCCAGGGGGATTTCCTCCCATCTTTAAATGAAAAAAAACAAACCAACAAACCAAACCATGAAATGAACAGCACTGTAAAGGTGTTTTTACCTTTCTAATGAGCAGGGAAGGAATTAGATGATTTTTGTAGGGTATTATAGGATATGTGGATAGGACAGCTCATTTTTTGAGGCATATTTGTGTTTTGCTGTAATTTTTACAGGTGTATTTCCAAGCCTTGGAACTGGAGGTGATACTGGAGCTTTTTTGGGGCTGATTTTTCCCTGACCCAGGAGGTCTGGTCCCCTTTGTCCCCCTCAGGGATCATCCCAGAGCTGGGTCCAAGCTGTGAGCACTGGGGCTTTATCCTGGGAGCTCTGCCAGACACAGATTAGAGGAACTCTGTTTTCATTCCAAGTAGATTTGGGCTTTCTCTCTGTGTGGGTCGGGGGTAGAAGACACACTGAGTTTTTGGACAATGTTTATTGTAACACCTCCTTGCTCAGCTGCTGCTTGAAATCCTGTTTTAAAATGTTGACAGACATTTGTGGCCATATCTTTAGTTTAACAGGAATAGCAAATTTTCCAGGTTAACAGCAGACACTGGGGCCAGTTTTTTCTAGAAAACAAACTATATTGGAGAAATCTCTTTTATTTCTCACAATAACAATTGCAGAAGTTTGAATCTGGGGCTTTTGGAAGGGCAGAACATTCCTAGCTTGATTTTGGAGTTTTCTTTTTCTCTCACATTGTTTGGATTTGTTGGCTTAGTTTTAGTTGGGATTTTTTTGTTTCATTCAGAGAATGAGAGGAATAAAACCCAAACTGTCCTCTGGGAAAACTGGAAAAATTTGAAATGGGGCCAGTGAAAGATAACAGCCACGGAAGACTGCAATACAATTAAATTGTGTTAATTTGCAGATGATTATGCATATTTCTTTAAATACTTCTGCAAAGTTCTCCCTCCACCCCAAATCAGTCTCTTCTCTTTCTTGGAACTTGTAAGGAAAAAGAAAAAAAAACAGTAAGAAAACCATTGTTACCCTAAACTCCATTAAGCTGTTCAAATCCACATCTGTTGTCTGGGGAATCACCTCATTTCCTCCTGAAATCCTTTGCATTACATCCGAGCCTTCTGGCCCAGAGTGAGGGTTTAGTTCAGGAGTTATTTCAGTGCTCTCTGGCTGAGATCCTGGTAATTAATGTGATGTTAACAGAAAGTCACACTTGAGAGAGATGGGAGCTCAATAATAATTTAACCTCTCCACCTTTCCCCTCTCTGAGCACAGGAGTGAGCATGGCAGGGACTGGAGGGACAGAACCACTGCCAGGGGCTGCAGGTTTGGCCAAGAAGCTGACTTGGATTGAGCAATCCACTTCTTTCTCCTCCCAACCTTCCAGCCCCACTTTCCCATTGAGTTCCTGAACTCTGCTGCGCTGGGAAAGGCTTTTAAACACCAGGGAGAGCCCAAAATCCCAAATCCCAGGTGTTTCACAGACAGCTTCCCTCATCCAAGCACGTCCTTCTGACTGTACTTTTGCCAAACTCAGACATCACTGCAGCCTTTTTTTTCATGTTTCATGGTTTTGATTTGGACATCTGAGCTGAGAGTGAGGTGCTCAGAAATCTGTTTAATCACCTTTAATTGTCTGATCAATGATTTTCCTATAGCAAGACGTGGAGGGGAACTTTTCCCCTGGGATTTGTCCATGCTCATGTACAAGTTGGATCAAAACGTTTCAAGAGATTGGGAAAAGATTGCTGAACATGAGGGGAAAATTAGCTTTGATTACCTTTCTTCTTTTTGCTTTATTGTACATTTCTTGCTGGATGAGGCTCTTTGGCCTTGGAATGAACTCTGGATTGGTTTTAGTGGAACATGGGACCAGCTAAAAAATCAGCAATGTGAGCAGAATTTCCCTGCAGCCTCTCTCCCACAGCTGGACCCAGGGAGTGCTGTCATCCCAGCAATCTGTTCTGTTCCAGAGCACAGAGAAACCCCCAGCCGTAGGCACTGCCTCCCCTGTGGCAGCTCCAGGATTTCTCAAAGGCAGCGTGGATGTGCACAAGCATAAAAACACACGCTCTGAAAAGCCCAGAAATCCAAATATTCATCAGCTGGCAGAGCAGCCAGAGAGAAAGGGGATTTTGAGAGGAAAATTCAGAATTATAGAATGGTTTGGATTGGAAGGAACCTTAAAGATCATTTTGTTTCATCTCCTGCCACAGGCAGGGACACCTTCCACTGTCCCAGAGTGCTCCAACCTGGCATTGGGCACTGCCAGGGATCCAGGGGCAGCCCCAGCTGCTCTGGGCACCTGTGCCAGGCCTGCCCACCCTCACAGGGAAGGATTTCCTTCTAATACCCAATCCGACCCTACACTCTGCAGTTTGAAGCCATTCCCCCTTGTCCACATGTAGAAGAAGAGAGGTAGATCAGTCACAGCCAATATTGGAGACCTTTTCTGGAGCTTTTGCTGCCTCCAAGCTCTGCAGTTTCCAGGTGGTTTTGGGTTTTTTTTTTTTGACAAGATCTTGGTAGGAAGGAGCCACAGGGCTGGTCCCTATGCTGGAGACAGCCAGCCCCAGGTGTCTCCAAACCACCCTGGCCAAATCTGGAGCAGCCTCTGTGACACACAGATTTGGGGAAGGGTTAAAACCCAGGTGTGAGAGAGGAGTGGAAAGGTGTGAGGAGCAATCCAGCAGCCCCAGGGCAGAGCAGGAAGAGGGGCAGGGCCAGAGCAGCTGGGTGGGTGGGGGCTGGCAGCCAGGTGAGGTCACCACCAGCGCAGGTGATTGTCCTGGTGGGACTTGCACTTCCAAGGTTCTGGTGTAACTGCTGGCTTTGAACTCGTCCTCTCTCCCATTTATTCTGATTTCCTCTTTCATCCCCAGAAATTGTACAAGGTCTGTGAGATTCCTCTTGCCAAACCCATCTCTGCCAAAAATGAGGAAACTTAATCACCTACAGCTCCCCTTCTCAGAGTCTGTATTCTGTTACATCCCTCTGAAGTGGTGCATGCAAGGATGGATTTTTTTTTCCTGCATTAATCTGGGGATCAAATCTGACTTTTAACAGAGCAAATCCTTTGTGCTCATAACAAAATCATGTGCGGGAGACAAAAGGATTCCCTTCTGTAAACTGCCCTTGAGTTGTTTGGGGGTTTACCCCCTTCATACTTAACTGCTATCAGTGCTTTTTTTTACTTTTTTTTTTTTTTAGGGGGAAATAAAATAATGTAGAAATAATCCCACCATCTTAAGAGTCAACATCAAAGACAAAATTGATAATTAATTTTGTGATTTTTGGTTACTTTCTGTTGAGGGGAGATTTTAAGGCAGGAGACTGAGTTGGGAAAAATCTTTGCAGGACAATGAAAAGGTGATGGTTAATCCCATGTTGTTCCCACCTGGATGCACAGCTCTGCTCAGCATTGCTCCCAGTTCAGCTCAGGGTCACCTTCCAGAGCATCTCTGATTTTGGACCACATTTGAAAGTGGAGGGATGTTGAGTTTTATCTTCTTTTTGCCAGGGTCAGGATTAAATGTGTGAGAGGGTATTTCTTGTTGGAACTTAGATGTTTATCAGTTCTTGATTCTGTTACAGTCTCACAAACTCTGAATCCTACAGCACTTTGACAAACTAAAAATGGAGCCCCATCTCTCTCTTTCTACAAGACCTTTTAAGGATAAACTGTCCAATTATGAAATGACACCTCAGTTATTTTTACTTTTAACCCAGTAACCAACCACACGTGCCCGCAATGGGGACTTTTTATCCAATGACACAAAACCACCAAAACCCATGGAGAAGAAGGTGAAGAAGAAGAAGCACCCTCCACCCTAAAGCCTCCATCTTGCTTTCTATCTATTCCTGTATTCTAAACCCTTCAACTCTGAGTTTCCCACCCTGTGATATCACACACTTCTATTCAAACTCCACACCTTTAATCTCAGTTTTACTATTGAATTTTGGAAGCTTCTCCATGGCCTCAGGTCAATGCAGTGTTCTCCTGGGGTCAGTGCCTGGCAGCACAGAAAGTCTGGAATTCTCAGCATCCTGGGTTCCAACATTGGGAAACATCAGCCTTGTCAGCAGGATCCATTGATCTGTCCCAGGTAATATTAAACCTGTGGTAGAGGAGTTTCAAAAAGAAGTGATGACAAAACAGACAGAAGAGAGAAATTTTGGGAGCAGAGGCCCAACTGAGGGAGAAAAATGACGTGAGTGGTGGAGGATTGCAGTGATCTGCCTGACCGAACTTTCTTCACACATTCCTTGGTGAAAGCTGGTGCTGCTTCTTTCCTGTGCACCCTCCTCTCTCTTCCATCCCTGCTCCCTTATTCCCTTATCAAACTCCAGAAAAAAACCATGTACTCTCAGTTCTACAGTTCCTGACTGCTGTGATTGCAGGTGATTCTCGAGGGCAGGGCAAGGCCAGAGTGCTCTGGGAGCGCATCCTGGTCTCTGTTACACATCTGATTAACAATTCAGCATCCTGGCTGCAGAGCAGCAATGCAAGAGTGCAAGGGGAGCAGTTGATAATAAAGGCACAGCTCTGTTTTTTGTCAGGATTTAGCAAAGATGTGCTTTGTGCAGATTGAGACAGGTCATTGCACCAAAAATGCTTTTGATCATGTCTTAATTGGCATTGTTCCTTCTCTGCCACATGGGCCAGACCACCAGGCCCCCTGTGACACCTTGGGGTCCCCAGCCCATCTGCTGGGCTGTTGTCAGGACAGGCTGGGGGGGTTGCAGTCACTTTGAGTGCCAAACCACCCTTCTCACCTTCCTTGCTCCTAGGAACAGTCCATGGATTTTTGAGTGGAAAACATAATCCTAATGGCAAAATTCCTCACAGGTGACTGTTCCTGGGGCTCCTTCAGGCCCTGCAAGGCCACCCTGAGCTCAGCCCTAAGCTTCTCCTGTGCAGGTGAACAATGCCAGCTGTGCCAGCCTTTCCTGCCAGCAGAGCTGCTCCATCCCTCTGCTCATCCTGGAGCCTCCTCTGGGCTCTCTGCAGCAGCTCCAGCTCCTCCCTGGGCTGGGATTATGAAATGCTCTGAGTTCTTATATTTGATCAGAACTTTTTTTCACTGACTCCAATCATTGCAAAAGCCCCTCCTCAGTTTTGCAGCCTGTTTGGGCTGCACAGGCCTCACAAATCTGCCCTCAGTGGGGTCATGCAGACCCTGCCTGTGTTCCAGGGACAGTGTCAGGGTTGTGCCATGGGGTAGAAGCTCCAGGCTTCCCATGTTGTGTTTTGCCATCCCTGATTTATCTGTTTCGTGCTCCACCTGCAGTGCTTTCCTGCTGGCACCAACATCAGCAGGTGCTGGCAAGGGTCTAGAAGAACCTAAAGAGTTTCAAAGCCTCTGAGCACTCAGATCTTGTGAGCAGCACAATACTGGTTTCACAGCAGTTCTTTATCTTTGGGTCAAAATGATGAATTATTTTTGGGAATAATATGAGATTTTAAAAGCCTTTTCCTCTGTGTACCAGTTTCAGACAGATGGTGACATTTCCCTTCATTATACTCCTAATTTTCCTAAGGAATTGACTAACCAAGTAAAAAAGTCAAACCAATTACAGTGGGCTTGGGGCACAGGTTTTTTTCCTCACAAAGTAGTACCTGAAATCTCCTGACTTTTTGTTTATTTAGGAGAAATTTGCAAATGAAGGCAAGAGTGCTCTTAACTGTGTCAAAGCAGTATTACCATCACAATAGATTAGAGAACCATAGGATCATTTGGATTGGAAAGACCTTTAAGACCATTGAGTCTAACCCTTAAATTAACACTGCCAAGCCCAGCCTTAACCGTGTCCCCTAAAGTCACATCTGCACCTCTTTTAAACATCTCCAGAGTTGGTGACTCCTCCACCACCCAGGGCAGCCTGTTCCAATGCTTGAAAACCCTTTCTGTGAAGGAAAATGTCATAATATCCATATTATGAATACTATTACAATAATAATAAACATAATAATGTAATAATTAGTATAATAATATATAATTATAATAAATATAATAATAATTACAATAATGATAAAATGCTAATGCTAATAATAATAATAATAATAATAGTCCCCAGCACTGACCCTTCCATAACCATCCTTCCTGGGAGAGTCAAGGGGTTCTGATGTTAAATTAAAATAGATACACACACAAATCCCACTCCATCCTATGGCTCTGGGTGCAGGCCCCAAATTACTCACCCTGATTCCCTCCCTAGACACTTCCCAAGTGTGGGAATTGCAAGTCCAGAGAGCTCCCAAGACCTCAAGCACAAAGCTCATAGATAGAGATGGATACAGTGTTTGACCTAAGGCCTTGGAGAAGGCTTGAAACTTTAGAACAGAATAGTGAAACAGACACAAAATAAGAATAAAGATTCGTAGTTTAAGCAGAAATATGTTTCAACCAAGTAGAAATATGCTTCACATAAGGAAATAAATATGTCAGGCCAGATAGTAGAAGATTTTAGTGTTTAACAGTAGAGCTTGTTACAGAGTTGATAAAAAGTAGAAAATACAGCAATAAGTTTCTGTAGAGTTACATGATTGGATAGAAAAAGACACATTGTAGGAAATTGTATAAAATTGGCAATTAGCAATTGGTTATGAGGATGCTAACAAGATTTGAAGTAACTGATTGGATAAGAAATGTACAAAGGACATTGTAACTAGAATTAGAACTGATGCAAGGCTTTTAATGTGATGGTTTTGGAGGTTACAACCTTACAGTTTCTCCCTTCCTTGAGACTGATTTTGCAATAAACTCCTCTTCAGTCAACCCCGTATTTCTGTATCCCAAACACCCAAGTGTGAAGAATTTGTGAACTTTATTTGAGGCAGATGCAGCAGAAGAAACACCAGGCACCATCCCAACAGCTGGTGAAAGGAAAGCAGATTTGTGCCTGGGGAATGCCGTGCTCCTCTGGAGGATGTGCAGCTGCTGTAATTGGGAAAATGTGTCAGAAATTAGATTAGGTTGGTTTCCAGTGGAAGACACCACTAAGGTGGATATGGTGATAACAAGGTAATATGTCATCCCCATGGAGATTCACATTGTTTTTACAGGATTTGAGGAATTTGGACTCAGACAGACCAATTTCCCCCAATAAAATGAATGCCAGGGATAACACAGATGCCATAATGCTGTTGATCAAACAAGAGCTTAAGCTGTAACTTTCCTCATGAGTGAGAAGGGCAATATAGACACAAAAATCACTGTGGTGATGGCTATAAATTATTGACCTGAAATACTGTGATATACCTGAAATACTGGATACTGACATTTGATGCTGTGGTATTTCCATTGATTTCAGGACTTGGATGATCCCTGTGGGTTCCTCCCAACTCTGAATATTCTGTGATTGTGTCCTGCTGCCTCCATCCTCCTTGGTGCAAATGGTAATGAGAATGACAACAAAAATCCTGTGGGAAGGGACAAATCTCCCCAAACCTCAGCTGTGAGGTGACAGCCTGATGAAACACCACAGGTGAGTTGCTGAAACGTGGAGCTGGAAGCCTGAGGGCTTTTTTGTAAGTTTGCCACATGCCTCTGGCAGATCCTGTCCCCTCAGGCATCTCTTTGTGCACCTCCATGCAGTGGTTTCCACGAGCATCTGGGATATCCAGCACACCCCAAGCCCTAAAATTGACTGTGACCTGATGGGGACCTCTCACACATTGAGAACGTCCCCCCTGAAATTTCCCCTCAAATGAGGCACCCACATTTTCACAAAGCCCACCCTGCAACAAGTCCTTTTCTGATGGAATCCCCAGGCCACAACACAGATGGGAAATGTTGCTGCTCCTTCCCACAGGCTCACAGCCCTGGGAGGGAGGAAGATTATTCTGCCACCTCGGTGCTAAAATCATTCAGCACTTCTGCTGCCTCCAGCAGGGATCCAATGGATTAGGCACCAAGAGAAAAATGCATCCATTGAGTTTGTAACCTTAAGGGGCTCTCTGAGGGTGAAATTCTGGCAAATCCACGCTCTGTGCCAGTGTATCATTGACACAGTTCCTCAAAGGATATTTATTGAATTACTTATTGGAAATTATTGAATAATTTATTGAAAAATTCCTTCTTCTGTGGAGAAATTTGGCTGAAAAGTGACTGGAAAAGGCCCTGGGGGTGCTGGTGATGAGCTGGACACAAGCCCAGGGGTGCCCAGGTGGGCAAGAGGCCCCTGGCAGCTGGGCTGGATGAGGAATTGTGTGTTGAGCAGGAGCAGGGCAGGGATTGTCCCTCTGTG
This sequence comes from Spizella passerina, assembly GCA_013401375.1. Classification (NCBI taxonomy): domain Eukaryota; kingdom Metazoa; phylum Chordata; class Aves; order Passeriformes; family Passerellidae; genus Spizella; species Spizella passerina. The sequence continues at coordinate 12,377 of WBNQ01089640.1, forward strand.
CTGGCTCTGAGAGGCCCCTCAAATCCTGAGAGAGAACAAACTCTGTCCCTGGGACAGCATTTACAGCAGGAACAGCCTTTGCTGAGGGGTGTTTGAGAGGGAGATGCTGATCTGTGGCACTTTGCTGTGGCATCCTGGAGCAGAAATGGATGTGCAATAATGAAACTTTTGCCCATCTTTAATTCTCACCCCGCTGCTCCATGAGCCGTGTGGCTCCGGGAGGGTCGGATACCACCGCGGGAGCTGGGGGATGTTTGCGGGACGGAGATGCCATCTAGTGGGAGCAGCAGCTGGGGACAGGGCAGGAGAGGAGGGTCCTGGCACCCCTCTCCTTCCCCCAGTGCCACACACAGCCCTGGCATGGGGACGTGAGGTGGCACTGGGTTCACGAGTGACAAAGCCTTCAATAAGGTGGGGACAAAAAAATAAATAATAGACAAAAAAAGAGGTTTGTGTTTTCCTTGATTCTTGATCTGCAGATTGGGCTGGAAATCAGACTCAGGCAGAGTGCCTGAAACAAGGGGCTGAGATGTCTTGCACAAATTCAGGGAGAAACAGCATCAAGGAATTGTGGAATATCCTGAGTTGGAAGAGACCCACAGGATTATCGAGTTCAGCTCCTGGCCCTGCCCAGAGCCCCAAAATCCCACCCTGGGCACCCCCAGCAGCACTGACCAAAGGCTCCTGGAGCTGTGGCAGCCTCAGGGCTGTGCCCACTCCCTGGGCAGCCTGGGAAGTGCCAGCACCCTCTGGGGAAGAGCCTTGCCCTAAAATCCAACCTAAATCCCTCCAGCCCAGCTCCAGGTGGGCTCCTGTCCCTGTCCCAGAGCAGAGGTCAGAGCTGTCCCTTGGGAGGAGCTGCAGATCCCTGAGTTCTGCCCTCACTGTCCTCTGCTACAGCTGGGCCGACCAAGTGACCTCAGCTGCTCCTCCTGTGGCCTCCCCTCCAGACCCTTCACCATTTGTTCTCTCCCGCCCTCTCCTGCTTTGTCCCTCTGGGCTGGTGACAAGTGGAATGGGTTCCTCAGGTGTGTCCAGCTCAGCCATCCTGTTTCCTCAGGTGAGGTGATGGCAGTGAATGTGTATTTCATGAAATGGACTGAAGTGTGGAGATCCTCCAGCTGGCTGGGAAGGAGCCACCTTGGGAACCTAAAGTGGAGGAGTAAGAGAGACTGATTTCAGTATCTCAGAATGGCACTTTTCATCTTTTATTTTTGGTAAAGATGGACAGGGACACCTTCCACTGTCCCAAGGCTGCTCCAAGCCCCAATGTCCAACCTGGCCTTGGGCACTGCCAGGGATCCAGGGGCAGCCACAGCTGCTCTGGGCACCCTGTGCCAGGTAACAACACCTTCTTATACCTAACCTAAATTTCCCCTCTTTCAGTTTGAGCCCATTCCCCCTTGTCCTGTCACTCCAGTCCCTGATGAATTGTCCCTCTCCTGTTCCCCTGCTGCCCTTTCAGGTATTGCAGCCTGTGAGGGCTCCTCTCCAGGCTGAATGTCCCCAGATTTCTCATCTATTTATAAGAAGTGCTGGGCATGCAGCTCCTCCTTGTGCTCAGGGGGGAATTTGCCCCAATGGGCAGCAGGGACGTGGGAAGGGTGGCTCAGGGACAGCAGGATGGCTCCAGAGCTGGGACAAAGCACCATGGAGTTCATCTCCAGATCAGTCTCTGCTCCATCTTCAATTTAGAGCAGCAGAGGCTTTGCTCTGGATTCTTGCCCTGACAGTTCCTGGAGACCCAAGGTGAGAGAGTCTTGTGGGCTGTACCCTCCCCATGAGATCCCTGAACATTAAACAGGACCAACATTTCCAGGATCAAAAGACTTCAGCAAGGGTCACTGCAGCAGCAGTCCCTGAGAGTTTTGAAGATCCAGAGCATTTTGCACACATTTAGCCTTTATCTCAATCCACATTTGTGAATGAAGGGATTATAATGTCCCTAAAACCTCCTGATGCTCAGAGAACAGAATGTGAGTCTGCAGCAGCTCCTGAGATCACTTTGCAGATGTATAATTCAAAAATGAAAAATTTTGCTCACACATTCAGCCAGTTCTCTTTTTTGCTTCCTTTTCCCTGTTGCTGCTCTTCTCTTCATCTATAAATAGCACCTGGTCCCAAAGCAGTGCTGGAGCAGCTCTTCTTATTATCAGCAAAGCCTGATCATTTTGTCTGCCAAGAGTTTAAATGTGCTGACTTGAGCTGCAGAAAGACCTGGATGTGGGGGAAATGCCCTGGCTCTGCCTTTTTACCCAGGAGAGAACTCCAGGCAGCTTCTGCTGGGATTGGGGGTCCCGTGTGGATTCTTCTGTGTGGCCATTTCAGAAGGAATTGTCCAGCCCAGCAGGATTCTGCCTCCCTAAATCCTGATGCCTTGTGCAGGCTGACCTAGAGCAGAGGCTGGACAGAGCTAAAGAATAAAGCAGGGATTTATCCAAAGCATCTCCTCCATGGATGCACCTTGGGCAGCACCAGAGCCCAGCCAGGGCTGCACCCAAGATGAACCAAAATGGCCCCAAAATGCACGGCCGGGCACGGGGTCTGTCCCTGGGATCAGTTCTGCTCCATTTGCACCTTGCAGTTCATTGTCCCATTGCAGCTTTAGCCCCTGCAGTCCCACCCTGCTTGTTTTTCTCTCTGCAGCCCACGGTGTTTGTGCTCCTGGGCTGAGATTTGGGTCATTTGTCCTTGGTGCCCAGCTGGAGCAGGAATTGTTTTGTCTCCCTGCTCTGTGCACAGAGCTCACCATCCCATAATGTGAAACTCAGAAGTACACATTAAAGCAGCACAGAATCTGTGCTACCTAAATTTCAGTTTTCAGACATAAATCAAGCTAAAACTTGAGGCATCAATCCCAAACCCAAGGTTAGATATCCCACCTGTGGGAATCAGAAATTAAACCATTTTTGTGTCCTCATGAGGGTGAAGTTCCTTGTGGAAGTTGGCCATTGTGTTCTTAAGTTGACTGATCCCCTGATTACCTACAGCTGGATGCATTTTGATGCTGCAGGAGCTGCCCAATGCCTTGGAGTGCAGAACTCATTCCCCGGTGTGGATTCATCCCCTGGCTCCCAGAGCTGGCATGAGGGGAATGCTGGACTGTTCCTATGAGAGATGGAAGAACATGAAAGGCTTTGAGTGCTGTTCTGCTTCGAGAATTTCCTGCAAGAAAGGTGAAAACAATTCCCATCTCTTTCCATCAGCAACCACGTCTCTGTCAACAGCAGCTGAAAAGCAAATGCTTGGGAAATAAAGGGTGGGAAAGGAGGGATTTCTGGTGCTGATATCCCTGTCTGGAGCAGCTTGTTTGCCAAGAGCAGACAGACCTGGATGTTGTTTTTCCAGATTTCAGTTAAGAGTTTTGTTTTGCTGCTGCAGTTCACCCTGCAGGAGGCTCCTTGTGTGGCAGAGGTGTTATTTATCCTTCATTCTTTGCCTGGACAGCAGGAACTGCTTCCCTCAGCCTCCTTTATTTGCTTTTGCAATAATACAGCTCTGCCTTGTTCCTTCTGTGGTTGTTTCTTCTGGTCTTTCTTCCTCCTTCCCTGCTGAACGCAGATCAATGCTTGACCTGGCCATGAACTGGCCAAGATATTTTTCAGATATTTTTCTTTATTTAAGAATTGATCATTAGCACTTTGTGCAGGGAGAAAAATAATGAGGCAAAAATGTAATTTTTTTTTCGCTGAAAACTTTTAGGCATAACTATAAGGGAGTAATTTACATCATTATTGTTGTTGTATTGCTGAAAAAATACAGCAGCTGTGATATTTTGTGTTTATGTTTAGATGTCTGTTATTTCTTATTTATATTAAAAGTTGTGAGTTCTATAGTATTTTACTAATAAGTTATAAAATGGTTAACTATTTTTATATAAGGTTTTTAAGGTTAAACTATTTAATTAAGAAATGACACTTAAGTTACTTTTTTTTTAACTTAATAACTAATTACTCAGAATTCACAATGTGGACTTTTCTGCCTGGATTTGGAATGATGCTGTAATTACTGACAGAAAGAGGATCCAGTTGTCCAAAATCATAGCAACATTGACAGGAAAACTGAAATTGTTTATGAACCTTTAAAATGAAAGAGTGATTAAAAGAGTGATTAAATACTACACAAAACATACAGGAGTCAAAGAACACAGGTTTTACTTTCAGTTATGTATTGGCAGCAGAGCAAGTATTGAGTCTTCCCATTTAATGCATTTTTTTATTATAAGTTATAAAATACTACTTAAACTCCTGAAGAAAAAGGTGAAGAAGGAGGGCTATTTACTGTTCTAAAACTTTTAATTGTAGATATTTTATTATATTCTAAAACCTTTAAAGTCTATGTTTCTACTTAGTGATATTACACACTTCTAATTAAACTACATACTTATAATCTCAGTGTTATCAATTAATTTTGGAATTTCTCTACAGCTTCAGGTTAAATGCAGCATTTTCCAGGGAACCAGAGTCTGTCAGTACAGAAAGTTTAAAATTCTCAGCATCCAGAGCTCCAGCAGCCTTCCTTATGGATTTGGCTTTTTTAGAGAGAACCTTTCCTCCCTGATGAGAGCTGTGCCCGTGATTACCAGAGCAATTCCCATCCTGCCAGCCCTGGAGCTGCAAACAAACCAGCAGCTGCCTGCTGTGCTTCGTGTTTCCCCCCTCCATGGGCACAGATAAACTGGGGAGAAAACATGGGAAATTGGTTCTGTTTGTCAGGTAGAAAAACAATTTATAAAGAGTGAGGAACTGACTGAGGGTGAGAGAAATGTGGGATTTTTTATTGAGAACAAGTGAGAGTTTTGCTTTGCCTGCTTCAGGTTTGTGACCAGCACTCTCAGAGGGCTGTCACTGAATGCCACTGCCTTCAAAACCATGTGCTGTTTCTTAATAAAATAAATAAAATAACCTTTTAAACTGGGTACTGTTGCCTTTATGGTTATGGATGTGTTGGTGATGCAGTCTGCTGACTTTTGAATATCTGCCCTTTGGTGAGCTGCACAGGTGGAATTCCAGGTGGAAAAATCCAGTGGGAGTTATCACCAAAGGGATATTGGGGACAGACAAAGGTGATATGGAGACTCCATCATCAGAAGGCATGAAAAGCACTTTATTAATAGAAATCCACATTTCTTATAGAAACAATGGTAGACCTAAAACCTGATTGGCCTTTAGGAATCTTCTCTCACCTATTGGTCAAGAAGGGACAACTCCTTCTTGTAAACATCTTTGACAAACAGAGATTGGGGTAATAATTGGGATAATAATAGTTTTAATTCTTTCTCTGAGCTTTCTCACAGGAAATCCTGGGAGAGCCATGTCTCTCTCTGTTCAGAGGATGTGTGATTACCACAGGAGTCCCTCATTTGGGGTACAACCACTTTTCCTACCTCATGCAGGAGTCACTGCAGGGTCATGTCCTGGCCTCAGCCAAGCTGCGGTGAAAAATTAATGCTCTGAGCCTTGAAAATTTTCCTGTTGGTGCTTTTGAGCCCTTTCCCAGCACTGCAGGGTGTGTTTGTGCAGGAAAAGTGGNGCCCTTTGGTGAGCTGCACAGGTGGAATTCCAGGTGGAAAAATCCAGTGGGAGTTATCACCAAAGGGATATTGGGGACAGACAAAGGTGATATGGAGACTCCATCATCAGAAGGCATGAAAAGCACTTTATTAATAGAAATCCACATTTCTTATAGAAACAATGGTAGACCTAAAACCTGATTGGCCTTTAGGAATCTTCTCTCACCTATTGGTCAAGAAGGGACAACTCCTTCTTGTAAACATCTTTGACAAACAGAGATTGGGGTAATAATTGGGATAATAATAGTTTTAATTCTTTCTCTGAGCTTTCTCACAGGAAATCCTGGGAGAGCCATGTCTCTCTCTGTTCAGAGGATGTGTGATTACCACAGGAGTCCCTCATTTGGGGTACAACCACTTTTCCTACCTCATGCAGGAGTCACTGCAGGGTCATGTCCTGGCCTCAGCCAAGCTGCGGTGAAAAATTAATGCTCTGAGCCTTGAAAATTTTCCTGTTGGTGCTTTTGAGCCCTTTCCCAGCACTGCAGGGTGTGTTTGTGCAGGAAAAGTGGATATTATGCCCATGTGATTTTTCCATGAATTTTTGAGAATGCATATAGGAAATAATCTTGTCCTCCAGCTACAAGTCAATGCAGGAGGGAGAGTTCATGGAATAACAGGTTCTTCAGCCTCCAGAAAATTTGACTAAAAACTGAGGAAAAAACCCCACTTTTACTAAAATATTACTCTTTCTGCTCTCCACAAGATTACACAGACATTCACACTTGCTGAGGAGAGATGAATCAGGAGGTGGCTTTCAGAATAAAAATAAAAGGAATAATTCATTCACCTGACTTGCTCCAAGCTTGGCTGAGAGCTTGGAGCAAGTTAGGTGAATGAATTATTCCTATTATTTTTTATTCTGAACTAAGGAGGAGGACACTGGGAGGTGCAGGTGCTGCTTTCTTTTCCTTGTTCTGTATAGACTGTGGAATTTATGGCTCTGTTTATGCCATAAAAATGGAATATCAGTGTTTTTAGAGCCATTCCTTGCCAAAAAGTCCTCGGTAGCCTTAGCCCTGTAGCTGCTAAATAGGAATTTCTCTGGATCTTACCCAGTGGTTGAAGGCCCTAATAAAACCTCACCTGTGCATGTGTTCTTTCCTCCTGCATTTTAAGTTTTTCACCATAAAATATGCTGTGATTTAAGTCTGCCCCTGGCGAAGAAGCAGCAGACTCCTAGTTTTTGTTTTTTGTTCCAAATCCCAGTAAACTTCAAGCTGGGAACAATTCAGCTGGAGCTCAGCAGTCCTGGCTAATTAATTACTCTGTCCATGCTGGGTAATGAGGAGGGACAGCCATTTAAAACACAATCTAGTTATTCCATAATATCTGGCCAGGTTTGCAAATCTTGGTGGAAAATACACCAGAAAATGCTAAGATGAGGTGAATTTCTGTTTTTTTATCAGTGCTGAAGAGTCAAGGAGTTTCAGTGTGCTGCAGCAGGTACAATCCAGCCAGAATCCCATCTTCCATGGGAAGGAAACATCCCTGGGAGGAAATTGCACCGTAAAAAAGAGGCAGAAAACAATCTCTCTGAACACAGTTTGTTATTCCTTCTATATATTTATCTCTTCTTGCAAACCCTTCTGTGACATTAAATTTATGGGGTGTATTTTATTTAGATTACTGACCATATCTCTCTATAGAGGCCACATATCTACCAGTAAAGTAAAGGGTGTCAGGGAAGAATCTCAGCTGCCATAATTTTTTTTTCCTGTTCAGTACAACTTTTAGAGCAGTCCTTAATATGGTTTCAGTCTCAGACAGATAGGACTCTCCAAAATATCTTAGTTCCTGATAAATAATATATTTATTGAGAGGCTTAGAGTTCTTTAGGATGAATGTGACTGGTCTCTGACAAAGAATAGTCCTGGGCGCTTGAAATTTATCAGCACAGATGTGCCAAGTGTTTTACACACACAGATGTTCAACTTCTGGGAAAAGAGCACAATGAATGTGAACTTTAAATCCCATCCTTGCTCCCAGAAATTGGCAATTTTTGACCAAACTTGCTTTGTGTAGAGTTGCTCTTGCCTTTCGTGAAGATGAGAATTGGTTTGTTATCAAAGTGTGTCACTGACATATTTTCTGAAAAATACTTTAGTTAGGATTTTTTCTCCTGAGAAGCTGAGAAGCCTCAGAGGGAAAGAAAAAATTAATTATCTGCTGCTGTAGAATGCAACAGGTGCATCTTTGATTGGTCTCATGTGAGTTATTTCTACTTGANCTGTCTTCCTGCACAATGCCCAAACCTCCCCTTGCCACTGGGTCAAGAAACCTCTTTGTGCATTTTTGGTTTTTATAGAACAGCATCTGCTTAACTTTGATCTCTCTGTTTGGGCAAAGACAAATCCAAACCTCCTTATGAGGGGAATCTTTGCTCCTCACTCACACATATTTTACTTCTCCTCTCTGCCAGAGTCTGCCAGAGCTGTGGGCATTTTAGGCTAAGAGAAAGATTAAATTGGGTTGAGCCTTTACCTCAGCACAGCTGCTGCTTTATGTGACTGCAGTGCCTGTGAGGACTTGCCTAAATCCTCACAGGATCCTGCCCTCACTGTGGGAACCTGGGCAAAGCACCCAAATTTCTGTGTTTAATCAGCTGTGATCAAACTGATTCCTGCTGCATGGATCTCAAAAACATGGCTCATGCTCCAGATAAGTTGCTTTTTAATGGAGACTGAAAATAAGAGGGGAATCAGGGGATTGTAACACTTGTCTCCAAATCTATCACTCAGGAGCCTGTGGGTTTAACATTAATTACTGGAGAATAATGAGTGAGCAGAAAACAAGAGACAGCCCCATGACTTAGACAGAAATAATCTGTTAGCAACACAAAGTGGATTTGGGAGCAGCACCATAAATATCTGGTCCAGATCATTAGCTTAGAGATGTTTTTTTACAGAACAGTGCAGAGGGGTGGATATTGAAAGGGAAGTTTATGGAAGATTGTGACTCATTTTTGAGTGAGGTGGATTGTTCTTACTCTTAGAGCAACACAAATCTTAATAGTGGATTTCTAATCGGGACTGTTTCACTTTAGGTAAAGATAATATACAATTATGTTTATAAAAGCAGAGGGATTAGCATTTTTTAAGAGTTACCCTAATCTTGTTTTTACGAATCTTCTGCCCCCTTTCCCATTTCTGTCTCACGGGGAAGAAGGGAGGATTTCACTCTCTTTGAGATCTCCAGATTTCTCTGTATGTGCAACAAATTTCCTGCTCTGCCCCAACATTTATCTTTTTCTTTTCTCAATTTAATCTTTCAAACCATTAAAATCTCTAGGAATTTTCTAGAAAAACCTCTAGAAATTTGCACAAGGTGGGCTCCACTCCATGCAATTTTTGCCAAACACCAAATAAGTTTCTAGACCAGGCTGGTGAACTCCCACTGGAGTACACATCTTAATTAGGTGGAATTAATTGCCCCTTGCAGTTCCCTGTCCACATTGCCTCTGCAGAAGGCAAAGGTCACTCATTTATGCAGTTAATTGGATATTTTAGGTAAGATAAATCCCAGCCAGGTATGGCCTGTGAGGGGAAATTGCCAGCTCACCTTCCTTGCACTTTGCTGGGATGGCTCATGCTTCACCTTTCCAAAATAGCCATGGAGCTGTCTGATCTCCAGAGACAGAAACAGGGATCTGTAAATGAAGGCTGGGGGTTCAGCCCTTTTCAAAATGACTGAATTCTGCTTTTCTCTCTATATTCCTTGCATGTGACCCCAAACACAAACTCAAAGAATAATGAGAACGAAAAAAGGAGAAGCTTCAGAAATGTTGGCCTTAACCTCTGTCTGTTCTCTCCATCTGCAGTTTCCAGACAGTTAAATTGGGGATTTTCAGAGAGTTTGAAATCCTGAATGTGTCTGCTACAGCCAGAAACTTTCATCTTCATTCTCCCATCTCTTTGGACCCGGCCTGGATGAGGAATTGTGTGTGCAGCAGGAGCAGGGCAGGGATTGTCCCTCTGTGCTGGCTCTGAGAGGCCCCTCCAGGGCTGGGCCCAGTCCTGGCTGATGCCTTGTGCAGGCTGCCCCAGAGCAGAGGCTGGGCAGAGCTAAAGAATAAAGCAGGGATTTATCCAAAGCATCTCCTCCATGGATGCACCTTGGGCAGCACCAGAGCCCAGCCAGGGCTGCACCCAAGATGAACCAAAATGGCCCCAAAATGCACGGCCGGGCACGGGCTCTGTCCCTGGGATCAGTTCTGCTCCATTTGCACCTTGCAGTTCATTGTCCCATTCCAGCTTTAGCCCCTGCAGTCCCACCCTGCTTGTTTTTCTCTCT